>JAOVVI020013715.1:0-11754 GCA_028571085.2 Nepenthes alata | reverse complement strand
GTGTTCGCTTTTTATTGGCTCTTGAACGTGGGAACCACAACCCTGGGAAAGCATAAGGTTGGTTTAACCTAAAATAAATACATTAAAAATAACGACGTCTGTGTATCACGTCCTTGCAAGCGAGACAGTTTTAAAGAGATTACTTTTTTAAAGTATTTTTATCCTTTACTTATAAATAAATAATTATAATTTAATTATTATTATAAAAATTAAAAAAATAAATCTCTTTATTATTATTTTTTCAAAATAAACACCCACCACTCTGATCTGACATTTAATAAAAATTGTCCGCTTCTTCTGTGGCTCCTAATTGTCAACTAAGAATTTAAACCCTGAAGGTACGTTTATTGTTAGAATAGAATAAAATGAAAATAGAATAGTTATTTCAGAAAATAGAAAATGATGATAATAGAATTAAAATTATTATTCTTATATTTAGTTGTTGGAATAGAATAATGTAAAAATTAATATTCTATTGTTTAGTTTGTAGAATAGTATGAGGAATAAGGTAAAATAAAAAAAATAATAATAGTAATAATAATAATACATAATAAATAATAATAAATATAATAATGTGTAATAATAATACATAATAATAATAATAATAATAATATGTGATAATAATACCTAATAATAAAATAAAATAATAATAATATGTAATAATTAATAATAATAATAATAATAATAATTGTAGCACAACGAGTAGACAGACGGGCTGAACCGGAGGGGGCCAAACATACAAGCCGCCCACTTGAGAAGGCAGTTGCCAAAAAAAAGGGACGAGGGCTATCTACGAAGCTCCTCCCTTGTGGCCGCAGTACTTGACTCGTTGCTACTTTGATTCAAAAGGTAGCCGACGGTTTTCGTAAAGATAATTTCAGCAAATATGCATCTTTAACAAAGAGAAAAATGACCGGAGAAAGAGGCATAAAGATTTCTTCCTTCAAGTCAAGTCAACGTGTAAAAATATGATCTTCACATCAATCGGACAAATCGCCTATTATTTTGAGGTGATAATAGCAATTACAACGCGAAGAGTATTAACCTTTGCTACGGAAGCAATCATCTTCTCATAACCAATTATGTATTTCTATTGATTTCTAAAAGCCAAGTGATGGGATTTATACGTATCATTCAAGCCATCCCACAAGGTGTTTTTATGGTGTATACCCATTCTCACCTGATTAGGTTAACACTAGGAGGACAAAATAATAATAATAATCCAAAGTGTAGTTCAGTGTGAAGCTTGTTTTGCATAATTAGTTGCCAACACTTGGGCCTTGAATAAAACTCAGGTACAGAAGTACATTATGAGAAACTCCATACTTACTAGGAGGTGAAAAAATAGACTAGACTAGACTAGAGTAGACTGATGAGAAATGTATAAGATTGGAGGTGGGGGCAATTCAATATTGGAAAGAAGTCGTGGGCAATGCCACTAATTTATAAGACCCAATACTTGATTGATAGTATTGTCCGTCTCATTACAAGAAAAAAGCAAAGTAGATATTAAAATATTATCCGCAGGGTGGGAAGAAGTATTAATTTTCAGTTACAAATATATGCGGAGGAGAAGGGCCTAAAGCATAAAACTTGTAGAGGCCCTACTAGCATGCGAAGGAAACAATAAAGTGTTACTTTTATCAAGTTTGTAAAATGTAAAATCAAAATATTAAACGAAATTTTATTTGTTTACTTAAATAACCATTTTCTATAAGATTTTGAAGAATAACATAACTAATGCCCCACTTCTTATATCATAAATGATTATCATCACGGGTAATTGCAAAACAACCTATAAAAATAGAAAGTGGAATAAAAAATGATTGGATTGGATAGGAAAGAAACGTCCAACTTTATGCCTCTTACCTATCACTTGTCCTAAGACTCATATCTACATACAACTATTATGATCAAAAGGAATGTTACACTGTTGGTTAACTACTTAGCCAAGAGAAATTAAACTGGTGAACATATTTAAAGATATAAAAACATGGGTTAAGAGAAAACCCAAGATTTCAGATTGCGATAATAGGAAGACTATTTCCATTAACTATCTGAATATACCACTCACTGTCATCTTTGTGAACACCGTGTGGTGCTTTTGAAGATTAGAAATCTTAGAGTCAATTATGGAGTGATAGAACACCTATTTTTACATTGGCGAACATGGGTCGAATCCCTAAAAATAATCATCTATTAAACTCGGCTAAGCTATGAGGGTGAAATAAGAACCTTAAAAAACAGTTGGACAATACGATTGGTTCCTAACAATGAACTGATAAGTTGGAATGGATTGATTTTGAGGACGCCCTGGATAGCATTTGATTATTTGTCCATCTAACAGTAAATGCAAAACCCTTTCCAAATTCCTTAAAATTGTGATACAATGGAGGAAATTATAATCATCCTTTGCTTTGAGTACCGTAGGCCACAATAATTCCCCCATGTCCTTGGCAGTAGGGAACTAACAAAGATGGTTGGCCATAAGTGTTTCAACAAAACCCAGTAGTCAAAAAATGTCTTTTATTAATATGAAATATTTCTCATATTTCAAATATCTTTTACAACATTATGCTTTTCGGATGTTTTTTATTAATAACCGGACATATTCAAAATTTTGCTTATGATCATGATGATTATTACCCTTCTGCCTACCGTCTTTTGCTAACATTTTATATTAATAGGCTTGCTTGGACACTCTTGCAGAACTGAACGAAAGACTATCCGTGAAGGAATAGTTTTTTTAGGTTGTTCTACTACATTTTGATCATTTTATTATGCATTTGCTATTTCGGAATGTGGACAGATTTGTATTGGTAGCCATAAGTCTTTAACTAATATTTCAATTTGAATATTAGATATTTTGGCTATTAGGTTTGAAATAATTTTCTTTACTTTTTGACGTTTATTATTCAAGTGATGGCTTATTTTAAAATCACATTCGGATGTGACCTTTGAATCTTAAACTTTGTAATATATATTATTGGATTGCCTAGTGGTTGTTGTAGTAGGGTGGCCTCCTGGCTTTAAGTTAAGCTTTAATTATTTATGTAATCATGAACCTCTGAGACCAGGGACGTGACACGTTTTGCCATCACCTACGGATTTCAATCTCCAAGAAAGCCAGAGCTCTAGGCAAATTCCAGTTACTGCTACCGGTCACCATGATAATTGGAATGCCAAACACAAACACACAAGGTCCCCAAGAAGTACTCACAACCAGATCATTCAAGATTCCTTTACAAGGGTGGAATTCCCTTATTTCTCTGGGAATAATCCAATAGCTTGGATCAGAAGTGTACCAAATCTCCCACCAATATCATATTCCAGTAGAACAAAAATTGGGTATTGTAGCCATGCATCAAGGCAAGCCAAATATCTGGTTTCAAGGGTATTCGGGTCAAAATTCCGCACTCACATGGGAGTCATCCAAAGGGGATGTATAAATTTAATAAGTTGCAACAAAGATGAGGTGGTGTGGCGGAGTATCAAGAAGGATGAAAGCATGGATGATAAGTTTTTATTTGGGCATTCTTTCTGAACATATTTGATTTCCAGTTTTCTTAGTAGACTAAAGGATGAGATAAGCCCATGATAAAATTACGCAAGCCGTCATCATTAATAGAAGCATTTGAGTTGGCCAAACTTCATGAGCAACATGTAGAGGCTATGAATAAGAAGGTGAAAGCCCCTTGTAGATCCCAGGTGAAGTCTTCTTTTGAAATTGATTGAGGTATCAAGACTATTAATTCAGTGGGTAACAATAATAACTGGAATCAATCAAAACCAGTGACAACGATGTCTCTTGATCAAAGGGGAACATTGGGGTTGTGTTTCAGATGCAATGAAAAGTTCACTCCCGGCCACAAATGTAGAGAGAAACAAAGCAATTGTTTAAGAATGGAAGATGGTGAATAGGTGGAAGACAACAACAAGAGATTGACGGGAGCAGACTGAACAAAAAGAAAAAGAGGAGACCATTTTTACAAGCTTTAGCTGGAAGCTCTAGGAACACCACCACAAATTTTGGAAAATGTAGGAAGAGGCCTTTGACCATATTGGTGGATAGTGGTAGGCAGCACTCAGTTTTATGAGTTCTAAGGTGGTGAAGGAAGCAAAAGGAGCTCTAACCAGCACTCCTCCATTGCCTATGAGAGTGGCTAATGGTAGTAAAATTGTGAGCAAATCCAAATGTTGTAATTTAACTTGGATGATGCATGGCATCCTTTCAAGGCTGATTTGAGGGTGTTGGAATTGGGGAGCGGTGACATGATATTGAGAGTGAATTAGATGAAAACTTTCAGTCAAATTCTCTTTGCTTTTCATCAACTCAAATTGAGTTTCAATAAACATGGCCAACCAGTCGAGCTTCAGGGCTACAAAGAAGATACAACATTAAGGAGTATCACAGCACAGAAAGCACACAGACGGATAGGTAATGGAGAAGGATTTATGGGGCAACTATTTTCCTTATCCATTGCTGAGCACCAAATAATTGTTCCTACTGTCATAAGAGAATTGCTTCTTGAATTTCAAGACATTTTTAAGGAACCAAATAACCTACCAACACAAAGACCATTTGATCACAAAATACCTCAGCAACCTGGATCCAAAATAGTTAATTTGAGACCTTATAGATACAGCTACATTCAAACGAATGGAACAGAACATAAAATTGCTGAGTTGATCAAATCAACCCTCATAAAACCAAGATCGAGCCCATTTGCATCCCCAATCTTACTCGTCAAAAAGAAAGACAATGCTTGGAACTTTGTATAGACTATAGGCAGCTACAGTCCATGACTACCAAAAACAAATTTCTTATTCCCATTATAATTGATTTACTTGATGAATTTTGGAGACTTTGTATAGATTATAGGCAATTAAACTCCATAACTATCAAAAACTAATTTCCTATTCCCATATCAAATGATTTACTTGATAAGTGGATCTTTCATCTTCTCAAAACTTGATTTAAAGTCTGGATATTACCAAATCTGAACACATGAGCTGGACATGTTTAAAACTGTCTTTAGAACTCATTAAGGCATGGGCATTATGAGTTCAAAGTCATGCCTTTTGGCCTTATCAACGCCTCTGGCACTTTCCAATCCTTAATGAAGTATGTCTTTCAACCATACTTGAGAAAATTAATACTCAGTGTTCTTTGATGATATCCTTATGTATAGCCATTTATTGGAAAACCACCTTGAATACCTTAAATTAGTGTTCCACACATTAAGATGGCATTCTTTCTTTGCCAAGAAAACAAAATATTGTTTTGGCCAAGGCAATGTGGAATATTTACGTCATATCCAAGGAAGGTATATCAACATATCCTAGCAAGATTGAAGCAATAAGCTCTTGGCCAATGCCTTCTAACATCAAGGCCTTGAGAGGATTCTTGGGCTTGACAGGAATATACTTGCAAAACTACGAGAAAGTCACAAGACACACTTGCTTGCTTCCAGCCCGCTCGTCCATGACCCGGGCAAAATTCATCCAAACAGCATTATCAAGCTTAGCTTAAGTGAAAATCCCTCTTGCCCCCATGCTTGAACACAATTTGAGCCAACTTCACTGCAACTTTAGGACATATTTAGCTCAAGCGAACTTCGAGCAAATGACCTCTAGAAAATGCTCTATTCAAGCATGCTTTAAATGCTCCTCAAACAAAGGCACTAGAAAATACAATTTGGTCGCACGCGACACCATCTAACCATCAATTTACTTCCACAATCCAACAAGCAGCACAACCTACCCATTATGTTCCTACCACAACGGCATATTAATACATCTCCAACAATAATACCCAACATATACTCAAAGCAAATGATGAATAGGAGATAGGACCAAAGATATCCAAGAATTAGAATCAAGAAAGTGTAGATATCAAATTTCTTACAACATTTAGCATGAATTACTAATTTGCCAACCTTAATTTTCTTCTCCCTTCCTCGTATTCCTATTCTTTCTTCTCCCTTGTCCTCTCTTTTTCTCCTCTTTCTCCTTTTTCCTCCCTGCACTCACTGATGAGTCTTCTCCTAGGGGAGCTATAGGCTGAAGAGAATTTATAAAGCCCAAGCTTTTTCTTTTTCTTTTTTTAACTCAATATATTGTCACACAAACCTTGCCACCTAGAGTCCAACTTGGCACATATAATTCAAAGATATTAAATTCCAAATAACAGAAAATATAAACTCCTTGTTAAAAAAATATATATCATAAACATGCCAAAACACGTAAGGATCAAATGGAAAATCCAACCTGGAAATATGATATTACAACCTTAATTATGCCTTCTGCTATAATAAAGAAAAACAAAAATTCAGATACTAAAATTCACCTTCCTTAAAGAAATTTTGCCCTCAAAACTCAGATACAATTTTTTGAACTTCCCATTTGCACAAACTTGCGTACAAATTGTACTAAGACCTCAAACTTCAAATACCCAAATTGCATAACTATTCCAAATTCTACAATTTAGGTCCAAATTCTAGATTGGTACAAAGCAGCCCAAATGTACTATACCTCAAATCCCAATGGTCTCAAATTGCACAATCTATGGTCTCCCTTCCTTCAGTCCTCAATAATTTCTCTAATATCATTCTTTTATGGCCTGGGATGCAACACAAAACATACATCAATATTCCCGGATAATAACATTGCATTAATACTTTATTTAATTAATCATCAATTCAATTATCAATCACACAACACTACATGATTCCCTAATCAATAATCCAAAGATAAGCCAAAACACTTCCAATTGTATAATCCTTTCCACGATTATACAACATCATATGCATTACAAATATTTTTAAAGGGTTTTACAATAATGAAAATATATGCAAAACTCTCCATTGTAGACTAATAGATGTCTTCAGTCCACCTATCACCAACTCAGTCTTCTCAATCTGTCAAAGGCTCTAAATTTGAAATGGAGATGATGCAAAGGTTAGTCAAAAGCTCAACAAATATATCCATGATCCAAAGGGTGAGCGAAACAACAATGGAATTTGAATAAAGTGGGATTAAAACATAACAGAATTAGAATCTCAAACAATACACAGATCAAGATGAGGATCCACAAAAGCAGCAAATAGAATTTCAATATTTTCAAACCATATCTTGAACCACCAGCCAAAGTATGGAAGGTACCCATTGGTAGGAATAAAAAATTTCACAACACCTCAAAATGCAGTTAGGCACATCTCAAATCACTGTATAAAACGCTGTCCATAAAACAATTCACACCAAGAGAAGATATACACCATGTAAGCATAACGATCCTAGCAACACACCTGCAATAAAATAGGCTTTGTAGAACATAGCCAAGGCTATTGGTTCACACCAATAGAACTCCATTTTTTCAGATACATTGTTCTTAATTCATCCATATTAAATCATTCCAAAATGGACAATAAAAGCATACAGCAACGAGTCCAGCAACACAACAACATATCCAAAGAGATAAATCAAACAAATGAAAGTCCAACAAAAAAGGAAGGTTCAACAAGGAAGAAATTTTTTCATCAGTCTGAAATTCATGTCTTCCAAGGTGAACTCTAAACAATACCATAACACCAAAAGCACACAATTAAAATGTAGAACTTAGTTAACCCAAAGTAACCTCTTCTGACCAACGGCTAACCCAAAATTTCCCTTCAAATCAATTCAGCAATATTATTTACAATATTATACATGAGCCCAACAATTCATGGAACTTAATTCTCCATACTCTCAGCTCACCTTAAATTCCAATACTAAAATCAAAATCAACCAACCAACCAATCCTAGCAACATAACACTATAACATAGTCAAACAGCACCAACCTATCAAAGTATTCAATAGAAACCAACCTAACAACATAACCAATCAAGACCAATACAATAACATAATCACTCATTTTCCTACCATTATAATAACAATTACTAAAAATTTACAACATAACATTAACATTTAGCATGATCTAACCCACACTTCCATCGTTACCACTTAAAGAACCTCATGGCTAACAACCCACCACAAAACATGTATATAGAAATACCAACTTAACACACTTTAAATTTACCACAAAACCAAAAATCACCTAAACCATCACTATTACTATATTAACATAATTTAAACCTCAATTTACATGAGGAACTCCCATAATTTTCCATGGCTAGTATAAATAGTTCAAGGAACCAAACTTCTAGTTTCAACCATAAATATCAAAACATCAAATTATAGACAATTTACGTGATTTGCTAAATCAATTTCAACCATGCATCCCCACGACCACATGGAATTTTATAAATTCATATCAATTAAACATGCAACAATTCTTAGATATTATCAACACTAATTATTCATCATCGTACCAGAATTCTCTCTACATAACCTTTCTTACCACTCAGCCAATCAAATCACCAAATATAGACACAATTTATTCATTCATTACTCAAACCTTACAAACCAGTGATTTGTCCATGGTTTCCTTATACTAGCCACAGAACAGTCTTCCATTTCATATAACAGCAATTTAACAATAAATAATATCTCCAGCCAATATATAGCAACACCATAAAATATACAATTATAAACATTGAGAGAGGATTTCAAGAGATAAAATCAAGGCTTGAATACAAGAAACTACTAACAAACAAAGAGGAAGACATGCAATATAATTGCAAAACAAAGATTCATGATATATACTTGCCTGCAATGGTGCAGCCCACTTGTCTGAAACCTGAGCAGGATTCGCTTGAACCCCTGCCAATGGGCACTTCACTCCACAGAAATGTTCTCCTGCCCCCACGCTCAAGCACAATTTGAGACATCTTCACTGGAACTTCATGACCCATTTAGCTCAAGCAAAAATCAAGCCAACTTCAAGCATGAGGGTCAAATCAAGAATTAAAGCATAATACAATACCTCAAAAACATAATACAATAGCCACTGCAATAATACATGTACATGATATCAAGAACAGACTAAATCACTCCATAAACATTCGGGATAGCAAACACCAAGCCAGCTACTCCGACATGAAAACCATAATGATGACCCAAATCCCAACAAATAATCCATAGCCCAAAGGGTGAGAACAACAATAACGACAAGAAATCATCAGAAATGCAAACAGCATAATACAAAATATTCACAGATCAAAATAAAGATCATGTGGAAATACAACTGAAAATAGAAACACTGTTTCAGAACCATAAAACACACGGCACCTTACATATAGCTAGACATGTCTCAACTCACAACTCCATCGATTCCATATAACTGTTCACATGAAGAACATATAAACATAATGATCCTCACAACTCATTTGGAATGAATTAGGCTATGCACATAGACGAAACTAAGCACCCATTAATTCCTTAATCCGTCTATATAAACAACATTCTGGAATGAACGATTGAAGCTTATAGCAATGAGCCCAAGACACAACAACATATCTAAATATATGATCAAAGGCATGAAAGCCCAACAAAAAGGAAGGTTCAACATGGAAAGTAGTTTTACCATATCTTAATATCAAACATTTCTTCTAAAGTTAAACTTCTAAATCCATAACGTAACATCAAACAGACACAAATATCCTCGTAAGCCAACCCACCACTACAATTTCATTAACAACATTTCATAGTATTTAATTCTCACCACACTTAATTTCCAATATTAACCTTGTGGTGTCCATACTCGGTGCTTATCTTAATTCTTACTTTACCAACATAACATTCAACCCCACCAAATACCAACTCTACCATATAACCAATTTTATTATCAATCCAACAAAAATATAAACTTGACCATCATCCGAATCATCATTTTTACCACAAGATGTAAGCATCATCTTGCTAAAATCCTATGGTACTAAATTTGACCATCATTCAGCTAAAATGATTTCCTTCCATTGTTTACCTTTTGACTAACATCATTATGGCCATACTTAGACACCATTAAGCAACTTCATTAACAAAAATTCAATGATCTTCTTAGCATTGAAACAACAATACTATCTTAACAACAAAACGCCAACATTTTAGAATCATCTTAACTAAACTTTTATTGTCACCACTTAAGGACCCCACAGCCAACCACATACCACAAAATACACATACACCAAAATACTAACGGAACACACTTAACCTTACACAAAATCATCAACACCTAAATCATCACTTCTGTTACATTCTACCAAGTTTTAACGCCAAAATTTACAAGAGGAACTCCCATAATTTTCCTAGCTTGAATAATACAAGGAGCCAAGCTTCTAGCTTCAACCATAAAAATATCAACAATGTTTGACAACTTACATGACTCACCAATCAATTTCGCTCTTGCATCCCCACAACCATCATGGATTTTCATGAGCTAATACCCAATTCAACATGCAACAACTCCCCCATACTACCACCACTAATTATTCAACAGTTTCAACCATAATCTTAGCCACACTTACATTGCCACCAGTTAAGGATCCCACAACCAACCACACACCACAAAATATATGTAAACCAAAATTCCAATCAAACACAATGAACCTTAAAAAAATCAATATCTAAATCATCACTTTTGCTGCATTCTACCATGTTTTAAACAACAAATTTACACGAGGAACTTCCATAATTTTCCATGGCTAGCATAACAATCCCAGTACCCACAAGTTTGGTTTAAGCCCTAAAAATATCAACAGCATATTATTGACAATTTAAATAATTCACCAAATAAATATCCCTTCGGCCACAATGGATTTTCATGAATCATTACCCAATTCAACATGCAACAACTACATACTGCCATTGCAAATTATTCATTATCATATAGGAATTTTGCCCAAAAAGCCCATGATACCTCTTGGGTAATTTGAATCATCATGTATATACAGGATTTACTTATGCATTTTTCAATAAAGCCATAATCTCACATATGACATCTCAAATTACACAAACTATCTTTAATTACTACCTCATTTTACACACGAATTCATCATAATCTCTTAAACAACCCCTCAGACAACATACCACTCATGGAATAATACCAACATTCAATAGGCAACAACTCACACACACCAAAAAAACCTATTATCCCATTCATATGCATGAAAATTTCCACAAATCCATCCATATACTACATGATTTCTTCATACAACTTAGCATACTAAAACATCATTTTTTACTACACATCTTTTACTACAATGATAAGATAATTCATCAGAATCCTTAAATATTTCCCAATTAGCCCAATTTCAACAAGCAGCCAACGTTTTCTTACCATAAACACATGACAAATCATTTAATAATAAAACATACTCAAATCCGCCATGATTTTGAAGATAAACTCAAATACAAATATCAAAGGTTGAGGCCAAAGAATTAGGGATATGAAATTACTTATGAGACCGAAAGAAATCTTCAAGATCAACTATCACACCTTCTTTTTTTCTTCCTTTGCACATAATTTATAAGACAACAAATCTTAACATAAAGATGTAATTCATTGTTCAGATATATTCTAAGCACATTCCAAAATGCATCATGATCAGGGATTAATCAAACCTGGCAATAGGATATTACAACTTAATCATGTTTTGGCCATAATAACAAAATCGGAAAATCTGGATATATTGGAGAAGCTTTGGAGTTGAAAAGTTTAAATAGTTTACACCGTGTAATATTTATTTTATTTTCTAAATACTTTTTTTTATAAGTAACTTTTCTAATTAAATAGTATCTCATGTAGTTCCTCTCCC
>JAOVVI020013713.1:0-11755 GCA_028571085.2 Nepenthes alata | reverse complement strand
CCAGTCCTCACCTCTTCTTTTGTGTGGCCCTTCGAGGGGATGCATATTTTGTATGCTGCTAAATAGATCCTATTTGTGGTGTTGCGTGAGGAGCATGATTTTTTGTACCGCTCTATATGCAAGAGTGTGTTGTTTACCGTTGCTCCCATTATGACTTATTAAATGCGCGATTCCTATTATTATTCTTGGAACCCCTTCTTCAGTTAGACTTGCGGTTCAAATTCTAACTACTTGCATCATCTCCTTAGAATTAGAAGTTGTTCTAGGAAATTTTGTGTCATAAGAGATACCGAGGTCTGTCCAATATCTCCTTCTCTAGGAAGCAAGAAGGTTGAATCTTTATTGAGAGCTCTTGATTTTGATACTACTATATTTCAACTGATCTTATTGCTTTGTTGTTTGATGCCTCTAGCTTCTCAAAGCCCTAGTGCTGCTGCCCTTTCTTTTGATCCCAATGCTAGGGAGGACTTGTCCTCCTATGAGGTATATTCTTATTCTTAGCTTTGATTTGGTCATTACTTTTATAATTGTTGCTAACGCACTCCTTTATTGTCTGTTGTGTTGGTAGATCAAATCAAGTGAAGGTTTTTCTTTCTAGAATAAGAAATTGCAAGCCTTTCGAGGTCTTAAATTGATCAGTCAGCATTTAGCTCCTTGTAGGGTAGAACTATTACTGCACAGGCTAGGGCGTTAGGCCTCAAGGATAGGTTGATCTACCTAGAGAAAGAAGTGGCCGAATGAGAAAGCAAAGCTTACGAAGTCATAAAGACAAAATGACTTGTTTAAAAACTGAGCTGTTGCTATTGAGGAAATGGCCAATTCTTTTGAGGACAGGATTGTTGAGGTAAACGAGCATGCTTCTACAGTTAAGTGCATGACCAAGGGACAATGGATGGACTGCTTACAACTTAATGAGAAATTGAGTATTTGTCTAAAGGAACTTGGCATTTATTGGATGCTCGGTTTAATGAAGATATTAATCTTTGTAAGATGATAACTTCTCTAGGGACTACTAATTTTCTTATCGATTGCAAGGATATGAGAAATTTTGAAACTATTTTGGTCTCATAAATTTAAGGCTCAATCATATTCTCATGTGCCTACCTCTAGCATTGAGCATTAGGCATAACCTAAAAATTTTAGGTAGAGTCAGAACTATGCGTTGGTTAGGTTAATATCTTCTAGGAATATTCTATTAAATCCCCAATCCTTTAATCTATGACGTGGCTCTATAGCTTCATGAGTGAATGATATAACTTGTATATTAATAAATATTTTTTGAATTGTTCAGATCACAGTCTATTTAGAAATCGTTTTCATTTGTCAATATAAATCGTGAGGTCAAGCCCTTGTGCATACAAATTTTGGATCGTTGATTACCAAGTTACTAAACTATTGTTTCTGGGAGGTGAACTCTAATTTTTATCTGTGTAACTGATTGTGCTTGTCCCACCAAGAGGTTCATCGTCATTTACGCATATGTTGCATCTCTAAGGTTTAATTGGTCGAGTGACTATATTTATCAAGTCTTGGAGGACCTCAATCTGTCCATTAATTGACCTCTCAAAGGAATATCAGATGCTTAGGTCACGAGCCTTTGAGTCTTAGGGTATTTTGGTGTGTAACCACACTCGGGGTCGTGTAGCTTCATTGAATCTACACCATGACCACCCTCCTCGGTCTATGCTTTTAATAGATAGGATGTTAAAATTAAATATCTGACTTAAGTCAATTATGGTCAAATTAACATACAAGTGACAATTTATATACACATGCATGCATGTAGGCTTGGACAAAACATTATTTTTATTAATAAATATTCAAAATATTTACATCATTTAAGCAAATTAGTAAAGCTTAGGGCGTACCCATAAGTTCTTAGTTTGACATTTTTATTAATAATAGTTTTTTAGGCGAAGAATATTCTAAGTAAATGGGACAATCTTTTCAATTTGAATGCATAACTTGTACACCACATGTTGAAGTATTACGAACACTAAGAATGATACTTTCTATAATAAGAATAGCTTATTTCTATGTACAAACCTTATGATCACCTTGATATTCATTAATACCAAAATGCTAACTTCGTACGTTCATTACTTTACCTTTCAATTATAATATCGAGTAACTCTTTGTTGGTAAGCCATCGCCAAAATGTAGCCGCTTCCCTGGTTTCTTTCAAGAGATGCAAATTTTGTCTCAAGAATTGGTACTTTTGATATGGAATACAATTTTTTTATCTGATAACTTGTTAATATATTTCCATTAGGATCATTGTTTTGTTCCATAGTATAAAATAAAATGTGTCTGGAGTAGGCTTCTTTGGAGTTGTTTGATGTGCCTAGAGCACAAAGTGGAATTCTACCCAAGTGCTCCCAACTTGTCTAGCTGGGTCTTCAAATCATTAACTATTGTTTGGTTGGTCACTTTTATATGCCTATTTTTTTATGGGCATGAGATCAATGTGCAAACAAATAAGCTGCCCAGGCCTTTTATAATATTTCATAAACTTTTTACATCTGAATCAAGTACCATCGTAGGTAACTATGACATCCATTATCCCAAATCTGCAAAAAATGCTTTGGCATACAAATTTTGTTGCACTTTGTTCTACAATATTAGCTAACAGCAAGATTTTTACTCTTTTTATAAAGTTATTAATTGTAATGATAATAAATTTTCATTTTCAGTAGACAAGCGAAAGTAACCCAGTATGTTCAACTCTCATTGCACAAATGGCCTAGGGGTCTATACTAGGTCTTTTGCCACATCATAAATGCCCAGCTCCGTTTGTGACTACTTTGGACATTGCCATGATTCTAAGAGTTGTCCCATCTCTTAACAAACATTGTATCATTTTTTGTTATGATTGGCCAATAATAGTCTTATCTCATAATATTGTAGGCCAAGTTTTTACCTTTTATATACGCGCTATATATGTCAAGATGCATCTCTTTGAATGTGTAGCCAGCTTCCATCGGGGTTAAGTAGTGCACATAGGGTATTGAGTAGCCCTTTCTATATAGTGATCCATCCACCATAATATACTAGTTTATGACTTTTGTAACCCGCTTTTCCTCTGTTCGATTACTCGGTAGTGTTCCATTTTGAACCTGTTATCTCATCTATGTTATCTCGTTTGATACTTAGAGATTTTCATCCTACTCTTCTATACTAAAGCTTTGAAAAATCTCTTGCATATCTCACATGTATTATTCTAGACATTCTTACATTGCCATCTTGGAAAGATGGTTGACTTTCTAATCATCTTTTCCAGGGATATGGATAGTCTTGAACCTATTAAGAAAAAATGAGAATGCCTGTATTTTGTAGGGATATTTGACTAGTTTTGGATTGACAACTTCAAATTTAGTCAATACTTGATTGACTACCAACTTAAAATTATTGTAAATGATTAGATTCTTGGCAAAATTTTCCTTGGCAACCTTTAAACTAGTTAGCTAAGACTTATATTTAGCCACATTAGTGGTTGTTAGGAACCTAAATGTGATTGAAAATCTAATCTCAATCCCCTAATAAGATATTGGGATTATTCCAACTCAACTACTTGTCTAAGAAGAGGCTATATCTATATTGAGGGCCCATTTATGCGGTGATGTATTGAGTGTAACCCCTAAGAATTCTTCAATGGACTCTTATAAGATTAGGGTCGCTATTTTGACAATGAAATTTACTACATGTTCCTTTTATGGAAGGTCGAGCCTAGAACTCTTTGTTAAACTTATCCAACTTGACTGACCATTTGATTAGGTGTCTAAATATTTCTAGAATTTGTAGAATGTTGTTATGTGTTGACCGATTAATACTACAATTTTATAGGCCTAGAAATATGGACGAATGCTAAAGCAGCCTTCTTTGCATGGGTATACCAAGTTTTTGAGTCATTTAAGATTTTACTGATGTAATACATGGATCATTGTATTTTTAATTCGTTCCTAACCAAAATGATGCTCAATGATATGTCTAAAAGGACTAGATAAAAATATAAGACTTCATCCTTCTTAGGACAAGTCAATAAAGGTGAATGTTAAACACTCAAAGTCTTGGAAGGCTTGTTGGCACTCACTTGTTTATGAGAAACCATTAGTCTTCGATCATCTTAGCGTTTTAAAGAATGGCATATACTTCTCAACTGGCTTGGCCGTGAATTAGGATAGAATTATAAGTTGTCTCGATTAGGTTTTGGATGTTTTTGATCATTCGAGTTGGTTTCATATCTATAATGGCTTTAATATTCTACAGATTGGCCTCCATCCCACAATGAGATACTATGAAGCCAAAGAATTTACCATAATTTATCCTAAAGAAGTATTTAGTCATATTTAACTTCATCCGGTAAGTTTTTAGTACATCAAATGTTTCTACTATATCTTTCATGAGGTCGTTGATAAGTACACTTCTGATAAATATGTTGTCAATACACATCTCAATATTCATTTTCAATATGTTGCTCGAGTATTCTAATCAAAAGCCTCTAGTACTAGGCACCAAAATTCTTCAAACTGAAGGATATCATTTGTAGTAGTAGGTTTCCTGGTTGGTCATAAATGAAATTATTTTTTCATCTTCTAAATTTATCAAAATTTGATTATACCCTAATTAAATATCCATGAAATTTAGTAATTGATTATCAGCTAGCAAATCCACTAACTGGTTGATCCTTTGAGGCAAAAAACTATCTTTTTATATATACTTTATGTGGCGATCCAAATTTGATTCGCTATCAACTCCCAAATCTGACCACGTGAAAAATCATTAATCTCAAATTATCATCATCTCATAATCACAGAGGATAAAATATAATCATTATGATCTAAAATCCCTTATACATTAAAGACTCATGAAAAAATATATAACCCCAAAATTCAAATAAAATAAAATAAAATAATTGAATATATTTATAGAGTATAAAATAAATAGCATTCTCCTCAATTAGGCTCTAAAATCGCTAAAGTTTCTATTTATTTCTAACTCTAGAGTCATCCTTCTCTAACCTGCAACTTTGGAAGAAAATAATAGTGAATGTAACCAAAAAATCTAGCAAATAATTCTCACCAATGTTAATAACAAAAGAATATTAAACTATCCAGAATAGTAATCTATTAAAATAAGTTTCAATAATATACAATATAAGAAAAGTAATAATCATTTTCAAATAATCAATAAATGACATCAATAATGAATAACTCAATAGCGATATGAATAAATAATAACTATAGTGTCAACTATGTAATGATCTCGATATTCCGTAGGACATCCTCTAGGTCCAACGAACCCTAATTAATTTATTGAGGTCACAAAGTATATGGTTATTAAGATCTTCTCTTGGATTTTGAAAATTTTTACTTAATATGAGGTCAAATAATATGAGATACCAAAATTTTCTATGGATCTTATTTTACCATTATGACCGAATGTCGTATATTTACACTTCTAATATATGGGTAAATACCATGATATTACCTGACATCTATAATATATTCACCACCCTTACAACTTCTAGATGCTATATTTGTAACATACTCATACTATCTATAATACAATTTACAAATGATGTCCCTAATATCATCCCATATGATGGATATAAATTTAAAAATATCCTGCCTCATAATCAATCGAGTTTTACCATCAGTCATGAAATATGTATATGAAAAATATAGACTACACTAAAATTTTATATATTCTTATTCACCTAGATATTTTAATATTTTCATACACTTTTCTTTAACCGTAAGGTGCCAAGAACAAATTCACCCGATCCAAAAGGAACATAAAGAAAATAATGAACATTAAGGAAAATATGAACTCCTAAGTACTCCATACAGTCACCTATGACAAAGGCCATAGCATTTTATAATTAACAAGTCTAATCTTAATATTTTTCTTTCCAATCATCCTTAATCAATTACGTCGGAGTAATGATTTACTAATAAGTTTAGAACTCTCATCCTAATCTTACCACACGGCTACTAGAGACTACGAAGTTTTCACTTTTGATTTCTTATTAATTAAAGCCAAATTATGAAAATCCTTAGAATTTTTACCAAAATCATTTTATAACCATAATTATTATGTATTTAATCTCTCATTACACTCCAAAGGGTGTGGTTACTGTTCTATGATCTACATGTGAAATCCCTATCTTTTTAGTATATTAATTTATCATGTATCATGAAAATAATATGGATACAATTTAGCATAACAAGCATGCAACAAATCAAGCATAAACCTAAAAATTTCTTTTACTCGATGCACAGCCTACTTATGAAAAGTGAGAGAATGCTTTTTCCCTTATCTTTTATTATCAATTTAGTGTATGATTTGAATTATGAAATCATGTAATCAACCCGCCAACCTTTTCTAGTTAATTTGACCAGTGAGGTTTTTACATGTCACTTCTTTACTAATGTAAGTTCTATTCTGATGAATTTAAGATAATTATAAAGTATCATAATTCTTTTAAATAAACTTAATCAATTTCTAATATTAGACTCCAAATTTTGAAATTTAAACACTATCATGAATATGCTACTAGAACCGAAACACAGTGTTAGATACCAACATTTGAGATACCAATTCTCAACTAGTATTATTAATTTCATTTATGGTTGGCCATTTAAATGATCAACCTTGACCAAGACACATGAAAATGTAAAACATGGATTTCCATAAGAAATATCAAAGATTACTAGATAGAAATTTGAGAATAGAACATAGGAGGCCACAAGTTTACTTTCCTTAGTATAGATGTTTCTCACTTTTCTTTTTTTCTTCTCCTCCTCTGTTCCTACACTCCATGGACTCATGGATGCCTCTTCTTCACTTAGATGCCAAGAGAAATAAATGAAACAAGGCTAGGCTCATGGGTTTAATTTATAGAAAAAAATGGGTTGTATCTATGTAAATATTATTCTCCTAAAACTTAGGAATTCAATATGAAAGTTGGCGGAACTCTGGCCTTTATTGGCAGCCAAAACCCCTTATTTTCATGACTAATTACTCTCTCTCATTTAACTAGCTATGACATAATTAACTATCTAGTTTAGTTGGTGAATTTTAGACTTATTACTTACCAACATTTGACTAATATTTTTTATAAATCTTACTCCTCCAACTGGCCACAATGCTTCCAAAATTTGGCCTAATCTTCCTAAAAACTATAATTTCTAATAATTACTTTCCTTCTTTTATATCCCTCATTGTCTTAGTCAGATATCTTAACTCAATTTTCTTTTTAACAACCCAAAAACAGTCTTTCCTCTCATTTGGCCGACTCTCCCTAAAATATAGCTAGCTAACTAATGACATTTTGACTCTTAAATTATGCTAATAAGTTACACTAATGTTGCACACAAAATGGAACAGCTAGGGCTTGAGTTTTGATATAGTCTTCCAACAATTTCTCTAGCAATTATAAAAAAGTGAAGATGAACGATGACTTCTTCATTAGTAGCAACACAATCCTTATCACAAGTTAACAAATAATCAAATTTGGTTCATAAAATCTTGAGTCTAAAATCAGCTACAACTTTTGGCTATGGACTTATAGAGTCTTATAATTGTCCTGCTTTTTTTATTCATCACCAACTAAATTTTGACCTTCAAAATTATAGCTAACAATTTACTAAAATGATACACAAAAAGGGTGGTCAATATTGGCCTAAGTAGGAGTGGTTGAGCAAATTATCTTATGTAATTGAACTCATTAAAAATAATTAACTTCCTAATCATTCTTGTTATATAAGTTAATAACTCAAAATATTGTTAACCACTTGCACAATATCCTCTACTCGACCACACCCCCTAGAAACAATTCTAATCAAATTCCTATTTTCTCTCCTAAAATGTTTACCTCTATTTTAGCTATTGTAATCCTTGACTTCCAATACCAAAAATTAAGTAAACAACTTTGATGTGTCCTTGATCCAAATTTAAACAGATTTAGGTCAAATGATCCGTCGAATTTCGGTCTCTGTTCGCTTAGTTTTAAATCCTGCACACCACAACTTCAAATAAGAGGTCAGGTGACGACAAAATTTAGTCCCACCGAAATACTCCGACGCTCAAGTCAATAACCAGCTTTCTAAAATGAGAAGGTGGATGCAGTTGATACAGTGGATGCAGTATGAATGCTGATGAGTGTTTGTGTAGGTGGGAGCACACTTGTGAGATGAGTGACTGATGTGATTGCTCGTGAGGATAAGAACCTCTCAGTACAGAGTTTGTTGGGAACTGGTAGCTGAGAGAGACAGAGCTTGAAGGCTCGAGAGAGTTAGAGAACTTCTGAGAGCTCAAGATTGCTCGAAGGCTTTTTATGGGTGTTTGAGTGTCTATGCGAGAGCGTGCCTTTGAAGGGAACTTCCATGGCCTTTTATAGCCATGGCCCTGTGCTTCCTTCCATACGTAGAAGGGTTGGATACCTGTGCTCTACTAAGGATTGTTGCCTTCCCTGGCGCAGGCGTGAGCGCCTTTTTGACCGTAATGATCCAAGATATTAATTTTTTTCCTTCTGTGTTTTGTAACTGCTAGGGTTTCTAGCAGACAACACACAGGTTCTAGCGCCTTACTCCCAGGATGCGCACTGATTATGGAGGTGATCGTTATAGTGGAGCTTGCCTTCTTGGAGATATGAAAAATTAAAGCAGATAACCGTTATGTCTCTGAGATGGACGTGTGGACCAATTAGTGCTTGGGTCGCATGCGTCCTGGGCCCCAGACAGTCTACTGGTCACCTCTCCGATCACAAAAGTATTGACCTTTCTAGGCTTTAATGGGCCGCCCTGGTCTTGATCATCCGCTGACCCACTTGTTCTTCATCCAGTCAATGGTAGCGTTGACCGTCCAGACAAAATTAAGCTGTTGTCAATTTGGGTTGTTTTCTCCTTCGTAGGCCAGCCCGTTATTGGCTTTTCCATCACTAGCCCCCCATACTGATGGTCTAGGACTGTGGCCTCAAACATGTTCATGATGGGATGTTTCTAACTGGGCAACTTGCTTGAGATAGCTTGAAACTGGCAATGGCACTTGGTCTGCTAATTGTGTCACTTGTGACTATTGATCGTAACACCAAGATTCGGAGAACTGAATTGGAGAAAATATTGATCAAATTCGTTGACCGTTCTGGTAAGAATACAAAAAACTCGGCAGGAACAGAAGCGTTGATCGTTCTAGCCAGAATCTGGAGAATTGAGCGTGATGAGTAGCGTTGATTGGATTTGTCGACTGCTCTTGCAAAAATTTGAAGAACTTGTGAAAATTTAAATGACGTGCTATCATGATGCCGAACTATCAGACGAAAAGTTTTGCCACGTGTCAACACGTAGCGAATTTACGATTCTAATAATATAATGTTACAAGCACGCATATACCATACAAATGACCTACATGGGTTTTCACTGGAAGTAATGCTTTAGGTGGACCGCGTTTCACATCCATGAGACCAACTTGTCGTTCTGGGTTCGGAGCTTATATACTCCATTCCGCAGGACAGCGGAGACTAGAAATTGGCCTTCCCAATTCGAAAAAAGCTTATTTCGATTGGTGGTATTGCTATAGCCTTTATACTTCGCAAGACCGAATCTCCAACATTGAATTGCCACTCTTTAACTTTCTTGCTGTAATAGCGGGTGACTCGTTGCTGGTAGGCTACTGTCCGCATATTGGTTGCGTCGCGGGCTTCCTCCAACAAGCCTAGGTGTTTCCTGAGCTTCTGGGAGTTAACAAGTGGGTCGAAGATTTCAATCCTAAGACTTGGGAGCCCGATATCAACAAAATTACCACTTTAGTCCAATAACAGAGACTAAAAGGTGTCTCGCAAGTTGGTTCCTTGGTAGTCGTCAGGTATGGCCATAAGACGAAGGGCAGCTCGTCGACCCAGGAGCCTCTTGCGTCCTCCAACTTGGTTTTCAGACTGTGGAATAGCGTATGGTTGGTGACCTCCACCTGTCCTTTTTTCTAGGAGTATACTACCGAAGTATAGATCAATCTGATGTCAAAATTGGTGCAATACTTGGTGATATGTGTTTTTAAGAATTGGGTTCTATTGTCAAACACAATGACCATGGGAATGCCAAATCTGCACACTATGCTTTTGCGAATGAATTCTAAGGCATTGTGCTCAGTGATTTTGGCCAGCGGGGCGGTTTTAACCCATTTGGTGAAGTAGTCAATGCTCGCGATGATGAATTTTTTTTCTTAGTCGTAATAAAAAATGGATCGAGAATATCAAGTCCTCACTGTGCGAAAGGCCAAGGAGCTTGGAGAGATCTCAACTCTACGGGCGGCTGGTGGTGAAGCTTGCAAGGGAGTTGACAATTCTCACACTTCTTCACGAACTCTATGGCGTCCTTCAACGTAGGCTAGTAATGTCCCTGGCACATGACCTTAAACGCTAAGTTCTTGCTGCTGATGTGTGATCCATATATCCTAGGGCGGACTTCTCTCAAAACGTAGTCAGCTTCTTTAAGAGTAAGACATTGGAGGTACGGAGTCGAGTAGCAGTCGCAATAGAGCCGTCTATAGACTATGAGGTACCAGCCGACCGTCTTTTTGATCTGCTTGGCTACGTCCGTGTTCTTTGACAGTGCTTCATCCATCAGATATCTCTAGTAAGGTTCAATTCAGTTTTCAACGTCGGAGACTTGTATCGCTCACTGTTCCTCTATGTTGGGAGTGCTCAAAACCACCATAATGTCCGTTGAGTACTATTTTGGATCGTTGGCTGCCGCCGCTACCCTGGCAAGTTGGTCGTCATTCCAATTCTTAATTCTCGGGATGTGGACCAGGCTCAACTTGTCAAATCTTCAAATTGCATCCTTCGACTTGGCCAAGTATTTGCTAAGAGAAGGTTGCACGCTCTGAAGCTCCTGTTAATCTGGTTAAAGACTAGCTCTGAGTTGCTATAGACGGTCAGCCGCCTAGTTGAGCACTCTTTGACATGTTGTAATCCGTTCATCAGGGTTTTGTACTCAGCAACGCAGTTAGTGGCCAAAAAATTGAGTTTAAGGGAGTATTTTACCTCAAATCCTTCTCGGGTCATTAGAACTACTCTGACACCGCTGCCTGAGTTCGTAGATGAACTGTTCACATTGAGAACCCATTCCGGCTCTTCTAGGTGGTGACCCATGTCCTCAGTGGGGTGCTCATCGATAATTGAGGTTATGGTCTTGACGATGAAGTCCGCCAGAGACTCCCCCTTGATGGCGAGCCTAGTCCGAAATTTGATATCAAACTCCCCCAACTTGATGACCCACTTAATCAGCTCTCTGAAAATGTTAAATTTCTGGAGAACACCCTTCGGTGGTTGGTTGGTCAGGACAACCACGTGATGAGCCTGGAAGTACAATCTCAATTTGCGGGCTGAGAAGACAAGTGTCAGAGCTAGCTTTTCAGTACGCAGGTAGCGTGTCTCTGCAGTGATCAGCGTCTTGCTCACATAGTAGACTGGTCGTAAAAAGTTGGAGTCATGGTGAATGAGAATAGAGTTAAGAGCCACATTTGGCACCACCAAGTAGAGGTATAGCTCATCTCCGTTCCTGTGTGATGTCAGCAATGACGGACTGGTCAAATACTGGTTCAATTCATCAAAGGCTGCCTGGCACTCTTTAGTCCACTAGAAGTCGTTTGCTTTAGTCCCCCTTAGAGCCTTGAAGAAAGGCTGATACTTATTCCTTGACTTTGCCTAGAAGTGAAATAGTACTGCCAGTCGTCCGGTTAGCCTCTCGATGTCTTT
>JAOVVI020013709.1:0-11758 GCA_028571085.2 Nepenthes alata | reverse complement strand
TTATATTATCCATTTAAAACGTGTGGGCCGTCGGATTTTATATCCGACGATTCAGATGAGGAGAAAGACGGTCCTTCTTCACAAGGGAGAAAGACGCCCCCCGGATCCCGGGGGGGAGGGACTTTGTCAAAATTGTGCCCAAGCCCACACATCATACAAGTTTTAATCCAGTTGGGCTTCCATCATGCGGCAATCCAGTCTTCTAATTTATACGGGTCATCCCAAAAAATCAGGGTTTTTTTTTTTTTAATCTCTATAACTATATTATCAATTATTTTAGCAATAATATTTTTGTATTTGAAAATTTTGGTTGATATTTGATTAATAACTTTACAATTGACATTTATTTTTAAAAATTTTTAGATGTTTTACATCATATAAATATAATACATATTACTTAAAATATAATCAATCTAATCTAATATATATATATATAATTAAATATACTCTAATATAGGCATTAAGTGTACACACACTGGATTCTGTCTAAAATATTTGAATTAGACTGTTGATACTATTATTTTAAATTTAGATATTTTTATAATTTATATGATATATTATCAAATTATCTATACAAATTAACTATATCAATTAAATAATATTTTTTAACAATTTTTAAAATAGTTAAATATATTTTTTCAATCTATTTAGTTCAATCGTATTTATCATATCATCTAATAATATTTTTTAAAAAAATATTTTTTAGTACGATTAGAATATCATAACATTCTTAATTTGCATTTTATATTTAACAGTAATCATTGTTTGATAGTAGCCAATAGCAAATTGAGCTATGCCTTAATATTTTTCATAGAGATTAGCCATTTGTTCTTTCAAAACTCTTCTACTATTATTATTTATTATTATAAGCCTTTTTCTTACTACATCAAATAGAGTATAAATATATAATAAAATTTGGTGTTAGCATTGCTAACTGAAACCCATATGGCTCTCGAACTTGGTCTTTAAAGAAGGCTGATTTGGATTTCTTTTTTGTATGGCTAATTATCAGAAAATACTAGATAAGCATGATTGACTTTTAAAATTTTATCTTTACTTACAAGACTATTTTTAAAAATATCTTATACTAAAAAAAATCTTGAATCATCACAAGTTCTTCTTTACTCTCTTTCACTTTGTCCCTAATATTTTTAATTTTTTTTACTCTAGGTGTCAAGAATATTATTTGTAAACCTTTAATTTTAGGTGACAATACAGGTTAGGTTCCCTATCACCTCCACTATCTAGACCTCCTTAAATATTTCTAAGAATTTGGGATATTTAGTCCACATATTGTTAGGCCTAAAAGGTTAAATCTCTAACTTTATTTTGCTGCCATATTATACCATAGTGATTAGCCACTAATCCCTAATGGTTCATAATGAACAAATAAGCCATTAAAATTTGATATTCAATAAACAGTGACTAAAAACTTGTCTAATCTTCTTATAGTTCTTTTAGAATCTTCAAATTGCTTGCCCTGTGACCACGACTAGCCAATATTTTTAATGTCCTATAAAGCAAAAATAATAAAATATTTCTCAATTCTTTTCTTTCAATAGCTACAAGATAAAACTTAATTAGATATTTTTATCTTATTAATGTCATAATTATATTCAAGATCAACCAAATTCTACTTTTTCATACTTTATTTTTTATAATAATGGGTGAACTATAATCTTTTTTAATGTGTCCGGTAATGATAAGTTCTTTTCATTCCTAAATTTTCTATTTTGCTTCCTTCTACCAAATCAATCAAATTTATCTTTTGTATTCTTATATAATTTATTACTTTTTCTTACTTTTTTACTTCACTGATTTTTTTTCCATTACATATCTACCTTACCCAACTTCTCTCCTAGACAATATCCATATAAGTGATCTTCTTCTAGTTAAAATTAAAATAATTAGTTGATTTACATATTCCTCCTCGTCATGTCTCCCAAATGCGTTTTTCTTTCATCCACATATATTGACAGTCATAGTTAGTCAATTCACTAGATTGACTAGCTCCCCTTTTTTATAGTGAGAATAGGACTTTGCTAAGTAGTAGCCTACTTTTCATTTGATTTTCTAATGTATATTATCATTACTAGAATAAAAAGACTTTCCTCGTAGGCTCCCATCCGTGTATATACTCCGTTCAAAAAAGCTTATAGATAAAAAAAATTGCTTTTAATAAAATAATAACTAATATTATTACTATTTTATTTATTCAATTAAGTAGTTGAAGATCTATTCTGAAAAAAAAAAAAAAGTCAACCACTATCTTTAATGTTTGAAGTTGAATGGAGCTTTGAAATGCAAGTTCTTAGGAATTCATTTGATTTACCGGTTAATCAGCAAGCATGGAGTTAAGGCCAGCAGTAGATATTAATCTTAATCGGTAATGGAAATAATTTTTAAAAAAAGCTGATTGACACACTATTATGCTACAATAGGTTGTAAATGTTAATATATCCACGGCCAGTGGTAAAATTAGTGAATATAATCTCATTGAATCAGTTGTTCTATTTCCTATTTTTGAAAATGAATCTGTAACCGACGTAGTACCATTAATTACATTAGTCTTTAACGATAGGAAGAAAACTGATGTAAGACTATGGCAAGTTAGAAGGAAAGTAAGTAACTAATATGTAAAACCCATTGACAAAGTAAAGACAGTTTAAGCTTTTACTTTTTCTTTATAGAAGAATGTTTAAGAAAACTTCCTTTATAAGAAGCAAAATCTGTCTTTTCCGCACAAATCCTTATTTAAGTGAAATATATGAGATTGCTAGTTCCTTTTGCTGGACAACCACATGCTTCTTTTCATTAAAAGTATAATCTTTCCTCAAAATGGAAAGAGTATATCCTTCACTCATAGAAAGTTATTTTTATTTTTTATTCTTTTATATATTATGGATTATAAGATAAGACGGTGAGAAAAAGTTTGTACTCTAGTTGTAAAGAAATTAACTTTCAAAATTACCTAAAAATATGATATCAAATCTAATAGAAAGGTTAGTGCTATAGCCATAGATGTTTGGCAAAAATATGCAAATTGTTGGAGTTAAATTTTTAGTCTAAACAATCTAGCTAAGTTTGGGCCTAGATGTTTGATGCGTCCCTGGTTCTCGAGTTGTGGTATGGATTATAGAGCCTTCTATTCTTCCACTGTAGGTTAAAATGGAGCGGATCCAGTCTCCATTGCTATTAACCTGAAACCTGTACACCATAAACTACAAATAGAATATCAAAGGACAACGAGAATTATTCCCCCGTATATCTTCCGATGCTCAAGTCAAAAATCCTTCTTAAAGAATAGAAAGATGACAGGAGAATGCAATGAATGCATATATGTATATATCGATGGAGAGTTTGGATGCGCTAGCTAATAGGCGGCTTAGAGGTCCGTCCTGCAAAGGGGCAGTTTGGAGGTGTGCCCACGGAGGGCGGCTTAGAGGTGCGCCCGGTAGAAGGGCGACTTAAAGGTATGCCCACGGAGGAAGGCTTAGAGGTGCGCTCAGTAGAGGGGCAACTTAGAGGTGCGCCCACTAAGGACGGCTCAGAGGTGCGCCGGGTCGAGGGGCAGCTTAGAGATGTGTCTACGGAGGGCGGCTTAGAAGAGATGGACTAAGCTGCACTGGTGGGTTAACATTCTGATTACTTGAGTAGATGGTTGACTCTTGGACACCAAGCTCCTGACTCCGGAAAGGAGGGCCTGTGGCTCCGGGACGGAGTGCTCCTGGATCGGAGACGAAGAGCTCCTGGGATGGAGTGCTCCTAGGACGAAGGGCTCCTGGCTCTTAGACGAAGGTTTCCTCGGACGGAGTGCTCCTGGTTTCGGGACGAAGGGCTCCTAGGACGGAGGGCTCCTGGCTCCAAGGTGGAGGTCTCCTGGCTCCGGGATAGAGGTCTCCTGGCTCCGGAATGGAGTTCTCCTGACTCCAGGATAGAGAGCTCCAATGACGAAGGGCTCCTAGCTCTCGAGCAGAGGCCAACTCCTCAATGAACTATAAGCCTCTTGGAAGGTGGACAACTACTAAATCCTGGATGGAGGGCAGCCCCTCATGAGAAGATGGACTCCATTCCTGGGAATATCGAGCCATTTGGAGTTTTGTAGAACTCCTTGAAGCTTTTAGAACTTGTTGAGCTTCTTTGGTTTGTCATTCAAAGCTTGATTGTGCTTGCTTTTATAGTGGAATTTGCAAATATACTCATCTTATAAAAATAATATGGGACTCTTACTTTGAAAGAATTATGTTAGACTTTGGGCTTGCTGTAGGGCCTAACCCTTTGAGCCCATAATTGTTGGATCCATCACTAGCCCCCTATGCCGGTGGACTGAATTTTCAGGCTCTTGCATGTTGTCCCCTCAAGTCTAACATGGACCGAAAAGCTTGACTCTGGAGAGAGGATGGAACCGGATTGATGGTTGACCAACTTGGTTGACTGCATCTCTTGATCTGGAAAGCGGAACAAAGCCAAAAATATGGTTGACCAATTTTGTTGATCAATGCGCTTGAATTCAGAGAGCAGTGCAGAGTCAAAAAAACTAGAGGACTGGATCTGGTGACCGATGAAGTGCTCGAATCCAGAGAGTAGAGCGGAGACGAAAATGATGGTTGACCGACGAAGTGCTCGAATTCGGAGAGCAGTGCGGAGACGAAAATGCTAGTTGACCGGATCTGTTAACCGGCAAAGTGCCCGAATCCAGAGAATAGTGCAGAAATAAAAAATTTTTGTTAACCGGATTCGTTGATTAGCAAAGTACTCAAATCCGAAGAGCAATGCGGAGCCAATAATCTTTGTTAATCGGATCCATTGACCGACAAAATGCTCAAATCCGGAAAGCAGTTTGGAGCCAAAAATCTTTATTGATCGGATCCGTTGACCGGTAAAGTGCTCGAATCCAGAGAGTAGTGCGGCGCTAACAATCTTTGTCGATCAGATCTGTTGACCGGCGAAATGCTCAAATCCGGAGAGTAGTTTGGAGTCAAAAATCTTTGTTGACCAGATCTATTAACCGGCAAAGTATTCGAATCCAGAGAGTGGTGTGGTAATAGGATGCACCTTGCATTCCTTGGAAAGATTCTTCTCGTCGTGTATAGCTATTGGCGAGTTAGCCAATGGGACTGGGCGCGAGGAGCCCCTAGAAAGCTCCATTGTTGGAACTGAGGATCTTGTGGCTCTCGGGTTGAGAAAATGAGTTAATACTGTGATCACGGCCAAGCTTGGGATCTCGATCTCAATGACTCCCTTTTCGAGGATGCCTCTTTGCTGTTGGGGATAACTTGCATTGGATTCCTATCGTTCCCGTGAAGGGAAGTCGTGGCCCTGAGGAGACGTGGTTGTAGTCTAAGCCTCTTGGCTTTGACGAACACGTTTGGTTTATCGCGCTCACCTTTTCCAAGAGGAGGTCGTGGCGCTAAAAGATGTGGTTGCCGGCTAAACTTTGAGGCTATCGTTATCGGGCTTTTGCTAGCCTAGGCCATCACCTGCAAGTATCGTCAATGCTCGGTCATACTTGAGGACATTGTAGCTTTCATGTATATGGTCCTAGTTCGGCGACAATCATTGACTGATGGTGCTCTTTCTTTTGGGAGGAGGTCACCGCACGCATGCTAAAAAGCCCACTATGGTTTTGAGTTTAACTGCGCATGGGCAGCTCAGTGATGGGATAGAGATTTAATTCGACCGCTTGCGGGCCGCCTGGATAATCAGGGTTTAATTCAACCGCTTATGAGCCGCTTGAATGACCAAGGTTCAATTCAACCGCTTGCGAGCCGTCTGGATGATTAGGATTTAATTCGATCACTTACGGGCCGTTTGGATGACCAGGGTTTAATTCGACCACTTACGGACCACTAGATGATCAAGATTTAATTGGGAGCAGGTAAAAACCTAACCGACTTAGGAGCAGTCTAGGTCACATAACCCTACAAATAGACATACATGCATATGGAATAGAAAAAAAAAGAAAAGATAACACAGTGTAACGAAAAAAATATTCTTTTATTAATAATAAACATTATGTAAAATTACAAGTATGCACATGGACGACTTACTTGGATTCGGCATGGAATCGTCTTAGGTGTTTGTCGGTGAGCTATGTGTTATGCCCTCGTGTCCTGCCTAAGGCTCCGAGTGCATGGTCTGCATGAACCATTTCGGAGGGTTATCAGGGCGCTTTAGCAGGCACCTTGACCTATGGTCCCTATGTTCTGAGGGGTTTGATCTTTTGCCCAGATTGTCTGGGCAGCACACGATAGAACCTCTGATAATGCTAGCTTTCTTTGGTTGCTAGGGAGTTGAAGGGCGAAGACCCCAATGCTACACCTTCATGCAAGTGCAAATGGTCCGGGGAATATGGGTCCAGAGTACCTGGCTGGATAGCGAGTGATTCCATGTTCGGGATCTATTGTTCGTTCGCATGGCTACACGTAGGGGGTCGTCACCATGGGCGACTTCGCCTCCGGCTGATATAGTGGCTCGCACATGTGATGTTGATCATCTTCGACCATCTTGGAGTCGGAGCCCCCAAGTAGGGCTACCCGATGAGGGGTCATTGCCCTGGGAGACTTCGCTCCAACTGAGGAAATAGCTTGCACTCGGGGTTCCGATCTCCTCTGTCCGTCCTAGAGTTAAGGAACGGAGCTCTCAGGCATGGCTACCCAGCGAGGGATCGTCGCCAAGAGAGACTACACTTCAAGCCATAGCACTGGCTGAAACTCGTGTGTTGTCCATCTTTGTGTAAGAGATTGAGTGTTGAGGGGAGATGCTAGACTTTTTATCGTGTTCCCACAGATGGCGCTAATGATGCGTTCCTGGTTCTCGGGTTATGGTATGGATTAGGGAGCCTTCTACTCTTCCGCTGCGAGTCGAATTAAAACGGGTCCGGTCTCCGTTGCTATTAACTTGGAACATGTACACCACAAACTACAAATAGGAGATTAGAGGGCGGTGGAAATTGCTCTCACCGTATATCCTCCGACGCTCAAGTTAGAATTCCTTCTCAAAGAATAGAAAGATGCCAGGAGGATGCGATGAATGCATATACGTATATATTGGTGGAGAATTTAGATGTGCCAACTGATGAGTTGCTTAGAGGTGCGCCCGATAGAGGGGTGACTTAGAGATGCGCCCGGCAGAGGAGTGGCTTAGAGGTGCGCCCACTAAGGACGGATTAAAGGTGCGCTCAGCTGAGGAGCGGTTTAGAGATGCACTCGATAAAGGGTGACTCAGAGGTGCACTCGCGGAAGGCGGCTTAGAGGAGATGGACCAAGTTGCACCGGTGAATTAACATTCTGATTGCTTGAGTAGAGGGTTGACTATTGGACAGCAAGCTCCTGACTCCGGAATGGAGGGCTCGTGGCTCTAGGACGGAGTGCTCCTAGGATAGAGGTCTCCTGACTCTGGGATGGAGTGCTCCTCACTTCGAGACAGAGGTCTCCTGGCTCCGGGACGGAGTGCTCCTAGGACGAAAGGCTTCTGGCTCCAGGACTGAGGTCTTCTGGGATAGAGTGCTCCTAGCTTCGGGATAGAGGGCTTCTGGCTCCGAAACCGAAGTCACCTGCTCAGGGACGGAGGGCTTCTTACTCCGAGACTGAGGTCTCCTTACTCCGGGATGAAGGTCTCCTAGCTCCGAGACGGAGGACTCCTAGGACAGATGGCTCCTAGCTCTCAGGCGGAGGCCAACTCCTCAATGGAGGATGATAGGCCTCCTAAAAGGAGGGCAACTCTTGACTCCTGAACTGAGGGCAGCCCCTCGACAGAGGATAGGTCCTATTCCCGATAATGTCGAGCCAGTTGGGGTTTTGTAGCTGTGAGATTGAAACACAAGGTGGGAGAGAAGTCCCGTTATTATAAAACATAGCTTTCTATGGCTGCAAGATATAATTGTGAGGTTTTATACCGGCCTAATCAACCTTAAAAAACCAAGATGCGGAATAAAACGAAGGATTACTAACCTCCCGCTATTTTACTGTTCTGTTTTCTTCTCCTCTGTTTTCACCGTTTTGAAGCTACTGTAATTGCTGCGAAGCTTATTCCCTCTGGCTTGATTTTTCAAGTCTTCTATTCCCTTACTAATGGTGTAATTTTTGGAGAACAAAACTTGGGAACCAAAAACAAATTGCCCCATATTTAAAGATAATTTCCATCAAATTATCAAAATTGCCAGTTACCATGAAGAGTTAATGGAAAGTTAAGGCAATGGTTACAAACGTTAAACATGAACCATAATTGTTCAGTTTTAAAATTAAACAGTTAACATTTTTCCACTTGATTCATGTTTTACTTAATATGATAACCAAACCGATCAATCCTCAATCTTAAGAAATAGATACACAAATCATGGTAATAAGTTATCTATGAACGAGTATTACCTTCCATGTATCACAATGTATCATATTCCTCAAGACATATCTGAATTGGTAACTTTACTTTATGAATAAACCTTATATTTATTCTAGGTCCAATAATTAATGATATTCTAAAAAATCAACTAATGTATACACATGAATTTTGAGAAACATCACAAACAAATAGAAATTTTATTAAATATCATTGTCCATACAATGAAAATCACATAATGGAACTTAGTCCCATTTTAGTTACAAGATCCTTGAACCTCAATGATGGCATGCCTTTTGTCAAAGGATTAGCGATCATCAATTCAGTACTTATATGTTCAATAGTAATTTTCTTTCCTTTAATGCGCTCCTTTATGGCTAAAAATTGAATGTCGATATGTTTATTTCGACTGCTACTTTTATTATTTTTAGTCAGGAAAACAGCAGCTGAATTATCGCAATATATCTTCAATGGCTTTGAGATGGAATCGACTACTCTAAGCCCGGACATGAAATTCCTCATCCATACACCATACTTTGTAGCCTTAAAATAAGCAACGAACTCGGCTTCCATAGTGGAAGTAGCAATCAAGGTCTGCTTTGTACTTCGCGAGGATACAGCTCCACCGGCAAATATAAATATGTAACCAGTTATTGATTTACGTGAATCAATATATCCAGCGAAATCTGAATTGGAGTATCCCAATACTTTCAAATTGTCAGTCTGTCTATATGTAAGCATATAGTCTTTGGTACTTTAGAGATACCTCATCACTTTCTTAGCAATTTTTCAGTGATTTATACCTGGATTACTCTGATATCTTCCCAACATTCCAATTACAAATGCGATGTTAAGTCTTATATATACCTGAGCATATATCAAAATTTTAACAGCGGAAGCATATGTAATGTTTTTCATTTGTTCTCATTCAAAATAATTTTTCGGGTATTGGTTCAAATTGAACCTATCACCCTTCACAATGGGTGCTACATTTGGTGAATATTCTTTCATCTGAAATCTCTGTAAAGCTTTATTGATATAGGTCTCTTGAGACAAACCTAGAACACCTCGTAGTTTGTCTCAATGTATCTTAATGGCAATGACATAAGATGCATCACCCATATCTTTCATTTTAAATTTATCAGAGAGAAATTATTTCACATTATATAGCAAACCCTTATCATTGGATGTAAGTAAAATATCGTTCACATACAAAATAAGAAAATAAATCTTACCCTTACTGACTTTCTGGTATATATATTGATCCAAAATATTCTCTTCAAAACCAAATGAAGAGATAATATTGTTAGATTTTAAATACAATTGACGGGAGGCTTGTTTCAATCCATATATGGATTTTTTGAGTTTGCATACCAATTGCTCACCATCATTAGAGGAGAATCTTTCTGGCTGTTTCATATAAACCTCTTTTTCTAGATCACCATTTAGAAATACTGTTTTCACATTTATTTGTTGTAATTCTATATCAAAATGAGCAACCAATGTTAAAATAATGCGAAGAGAATCTTTCTTAAATATAGGAAAAAGTCTCTGTGTAATCAATTTTTTCTTTTTGAGTATATCCTTTAGCAACGAGTCTTACTTTATATCTTTCGATATTACTTAATGAGGTTTTCTTTATCTTAAAGACCCATTTACACCTTATGGTTTTCGCCCATTTAGGAAATTCAATAAGATCTCAGACTCTATTGCTACTCATGGAATTCATCTCTTCTTTCATGGTATTATATCATAATTGTGATTCATTACAACTCATAGTTTGTGAAAATATTTCAGGATCATTTTCGCTTTCAATATTGTAGTCAGACTCCGGTAAATATACAATCTAATCACTAGGGATTGCTGATCTTCTTATTCTAGTAGACCTTCTAAATGTTGCATCATTATTCTCAATAGGAGTATATTGTATAACTATTTCAGATAAATTTTGAACATCATGGTCAACTCGAATAGGATCAACATTTTGTGGAATGACATTGATTGGCTGTTTAATACCAATTTGATCTTGAGGGATGTTGTGTACAACAATCAACCTATCATTTGAAGTGGAAGGTTGAGAAACAAAATGATCATTATTAAAAATTATATTTCTGGATCGCTTGCTCCCACTCATTAAGTCATTCTCAAGAAATTTTACATTTCTTGATTCCACAATCTTAGTGTTGTGAGATAGACAGTAAAATTTGTATCATTTGAACCGTTCAACATATCCAATAAAATGCCCACTAATGATCCTTAGATCTAACTTTTTCTCATGTGGATTATAAACTATTACTCCAGACGGGCATCCCCATACGTGTATATGTTGTAAACTCGGTTTTTAACATTTTCATAGCTCAAAAGGAGTTTTTGAAACAGCTTTCGTTAGAACCCAGTTTAATATATACATTGCCATTTTAAGAGCTTCACTCCACAAAGATTTTGGAAGATTGAAATTGCTAAGCATACTTCGCACCATGTCTAATAACGTTCGGTTTTTTCTTTCTGTTACACCATTTTGGTCTGGAGAATCAGGTATAATAAATTTGACAACAATATCATGTTCTTGAAAAAACCTTACAAATGGACTAGGCATTTGTCCATCTTCAGTATATCTACCATAGTATTCTCCACCTCTATCTGATCTCATAATTTTAATTTATTTTTCATATTATTTCTCTACTTCTACTTTAAATAATTTAAAAATATCTAAATTTTTATTCTTATTATGAAGCAAATAAAGATATATGTCGTGAGAAATTGTCAATAAAGGTGATGAAATATTTTGGACTGTATGAGTCAATATCAGGACTACAAATATCCGTGTATATGATTTCTAATATGTCCGAACTCCTCTTGGCATTTTTCTTAGTCTTGTTGGTCTGCTTTCTTCTTATGCAGTTCACACAAGTTTCAAAATCAGTAAAATTTAAAGTACTAAGTATTCAATCATTTACTAATCTTTTAATTCTTTCAATAAAGATATGACCTAATCTCCTATGCCACAACATAGAGGAATATTTATTCACAATATATCGCTTAATGTCAGTATCAACATGTATAGTATTGTAAGAGACATTATTTTATAAATTCAAGTAATAAATACCATCAGACAATATATAATTTCCAATAATATCAGACTTATAATATAAACTGAAAGATGTGTCTGAAAATGTAATGGAATATCGAAAAGGTGTAAGTCTTGATACTAATATCAAATTTCTAGAGAAATTTGAAATATAAAAGGTCTTTTCCAAATTCAAAACAAATCCACTACTCAAAATTAAACTGCATGATTCAATTGCTTCCACATATGAACGTATCTTGTTTTTGGAGAAGATACTTTGTGCACGACCCACTGACTTCCTTAGGTTTTGCAAGCCTTGTAAGGAATTTAAAATATGGATTGTAGAACCAGAAT
>JAOVVI020013708.1:0-11758 GCA_028571085.2 Nepenthes alata | reverse complement strand
GTGATTGGAGGCTAAGTTGAAGAAATGTGAATTTTTGATGGAGGATATGACTTTCCTAGGCCATGTGATGTTGAAAGGAGGTGTCTTAGTGTATCCAAAGAAGATTAAAGTAGTCACAAGTTGGATTTGACCAACGAATGTAACAAAAGTGTGAAGTTATTTTAATTTGGCCAGTTATTATTGGAGGTTTGTCGAACATTTCTTAAGGATGGTGGTGCTGTTGACCTTCTAAACATAAAAAAGTAACGTTCCTTTCGGATGAAGAGTATGAAAAAGGTTTTCAAGAATTAAAGAATCATTTGATGACTGCCCTGATTCAATCTATTTTGTAAGGATTCGGAAGCTATATGGTTTATTGCAATGCTTCCAAGAAAAGCTTGGGTTTGTGTTGATGCAGCATGGTGTGCCAATTACTTATGGATTAAGACAAATTAAGGTCTATGAAAAGAACTATCCTACTTATGTTTTGGAATTAGTAGCTTTCGTCTTTGCTTTGAAGATATGATGGCATTGCTTGTATGGATATAAATTTATGGTATATTCGGACTACAAGAGTTTAAAATATTTGTTCTCTAAAAAAATTAAATATTAAACAAAAACGGTGGATGGACCTATTGAAAAATTACAACTGGGAGATCTAGTATGAACTTCGGAAAGCGTATGTGATAGCATATGCTTTGAGCTATTAGTTGGCAAATTTGATGTTTCATTTGATGATCAAGGAAATGCAAATGCTTGATGACATGAAGGAATGTAACATTAAATTGTATTCTCATGGTATGCGCATATTCTATCTTATTTTTAGGTTTAAATAGAAATTATTAAAAGATTAAGAGAATGCAAATGGGTGATTCATTTTTAGTCAATATATTTAAGAATATGAGTCGGGAATCAAGAGTTGATTTTAATATTCCAGTAGATGGAGTTTTAATAGTTTGGGATTGTATTTTTATGCCTTCTTTTGAAGAGTTGAAGGATGAGATCCTTATTAAAGCTCATCGTTTTAAGTATACCATCCATCCAAAAATCTATAAGATGTACCGGGATTGACGAAAGATTTTTTGGTGGAAGAACATGAAAAAGGAAATAGCGGCTTCTGTAGGAAGATGTTTCGTGTGTTAATAAGTGAAAGTCGAGCACAAGAAGTCTCTAGATCTTTTGCAACCTATGTTAATTCATACTTGAAAGTGAGAGCACATAATGATCGATTTTGTAATGGGCTTATCAAGATCGATGAGGAAACATGATGCCATGTGGGTAATTGTAGAATGTTTGTTGAAATTGGCCCATTTTATTGTTGTTAGTATAATATTTTCAACTGATCATTTGCCAAAATTGTACATCAGGAAGGGGTTAGATTGCATTGTATTCTAATTTCAATTGCTTCGAACCAAGATCCCATGTTTGTGTCCAAGTTTTGGGCAAGTTTGCATTGTGAATTAGTAACCAAGTCGAAATTCAGTTCAACATATCATTTATAAATAGATGGACAATCAAAAAGGATGATTCATATTTTAGAAGACATGTTATGGCATCTATTATGGAGATGAGAGGGAGTTGGGACTGCTATTTGTCATTAATCGAGTTTGCGTAAAATAATAGTTACCAGTTGAGTATTAGTATAGCACCTTTCAAAGCGCTCTACAGAAGAAAATGTTCTCTAATTAATTGGGAAGAAATTGAAAACGGGAGATTTTTAGGTCTGGAGGTAATTCAATAAACATTAGAAAAGATTCGATTCCGAGTTTGGCTCCAAGTTGCTCAAAACCAACAAAAAATTTATGCATATTGTAAAAGATTTAAATTAAGTTTTGAGGTTGGTGACCATGTATTTCTGAAGGTATCCCCATCTAAGGGATTTTTAAGGTTTGGATTTGAAGGGAAACCAAAGTCGAGGTTCATTGGACCGTTCCAGATTTTAGAAAGGATTAGAGAGGTGGCTTATAGATTTGCTTGAGCTTCTAATTTAGCAGGATTTCATGATGTTTTTTTATCTCTCAATGCTTCACAAGTATATATACGGCCCTTCGCATGTCATCAACTATGAACCCTTGCAGATTAATGAAGATTTATCATATGTTGAAGAACTAGTGCAGATCCTTGGGCAACATGATTAGGTACTCTGTTATTCCTTTGGTTAAGACGTTATGGAGAAATCATTTATTTGAAGAAACTATATGAAAGCAAGAGGATAAAATTTGGAGAAACTATCCACAATTATCCATTTATTAAGGTACGTGAATTTTGAAGTTGAAATTTTATAAGGAGAGAATTGTAGCATCCGATCCCTAATTTTTGTATTATAATGTTAGAATTGAATTATATTGGGTAATTTTAGAGAATAATTGTGTGTTTCGAAAAAAAATGAGTATTAAAGAAAAGAGGACTCGCGTCTGACATATGCATGTGTGTGGTTGTGCGTGGTTAGGTAGAACCAGCAGCACTTTGCACGGTAGAGGAGTACTCGCGTGCGTCAGAGGTACACTCTTGCATCATGTAACGGTGTTCTTGCGCTTGATAAGTGCATGACCGGTGTTTGTATGCCAGTTTGTGTATACAAGGACCTTCCCGTGATTTTTGGTTATTTTTGTCAAGATCTTGAGAAGAGAAGAGAGAAAGAGAAGAGAGAATGTGAGAGAAGAGGAGAGAGAGTGAAGGAAGTTGATTTTAAAGCATTTTTGCTTTAGATCGTGTATTATTTAGGTTAAGTCAAGTGCATTTAATCCTTTTTCTTCATTTATTGTTGAAATCGGGAGATTAGCTGTTTTGATATTCGTTTAAATATGTATGCATGTGATCATTTATTGTCCTTTTTACCCTTGCTTTCCATGCATGTCCTTTTTTCTTGAGGATCTTGAGATTTTGAAGGCTAGTGCCTTATTTTGTAATATTGCTTATATAAGTTGAAATCTTTAAATATTTAACATTGTATGCCATTTTTTTTGCAAGTATTTGGTAAAAACTCTAATTTAAAATTATAAAAATTATTTATTTTCTCTCGATTTGGAAAAGTTTATATATTTATTATTTTGTTATAAAATTTTTCTTTTTCGTTAAATAAAAACCATTATAGGTAATTGATGGAATGTATTTAGACATGCCTTAGTATATTATTTGCAAATTGAAGATTGAATCTAATATCTACGAGATAGAAAAGTAGCGTTTGACCTTATTTATAAGGAATAATATGTTGTCAATCTATGTATAGAATTTGAATAGTATTAGGCAACCTAGGACTATTAGGAAACATTTATAGCCTAATCTTCTATATCTGACCTTTGTCAATTAGATTTTCATGAGAAGTGATTCTTATATTTTTGCATGCTTTTCTATTGATCTATTGTCATTTTGGTTCATTTATATTTGTTTATCATTGTCATTTATCATGTTTATTTATGTATATTCATATATGTAAATTATATATATTTTGTTGAGTATTAGGCTCACACTTATTGTGTTTTATAACCTATTCAAATTTGCGAGCTTACATACTCTTGTAAGATTTTAAATGGAGGACTTTTCTTTTAGTTGCTTTAGGTTATTTTCATTGTCATCAGTTTGTAGTTGGTTTTTAGTTGTGTTGCCTTAGTTGATCGATTTTTGATTTGTGTACATTTGTGGCTGAGGGCCTTCGAATTATGTATCATATGTAGTTGACAAGGTTGGTTTTGAGTAGTTGATACTTCTTATTTATTTAGATTATCATTAAGCCAGTGGATTGATTTAGAGCCACCTTTAGAGCGTAGCTATTTGTTCCCAAAACTTTGACTATTTAAATTGGATTTGCCTAATAATATTTGTTGCACAGTTGCATCTCAGTATTTTTGGGTTAAGTTTTGTTTACGTCATTTGTTAGGAACCTTTTAAGATAAGATTGACTTGACTCATTGAATATGGGGCCCACAAACAGTAAGTTCATAAAGAGGCATGAATTAGCCGAGTTATTAGGCTCGGATCAGAAAGGAATTCAATCAAATGACCAAATAGCTGAGTAGACAAATGACCGGATTGCTGGAGATATTAAAGATCAAGGTAACGAATGGTAGGACAGTAAATTAAATCAGATTGTTAATCTTGACGAATTATTACATGAATTGAGGGATGAACGGTCGAATCAAGTAAGTTAATACATTCAACGGACAAGCATTAAACTCAAAGTGTATAAAATGGTTGGACTATTTAGTTTCCAATTAGAGTAATGGCTCAAATAATGACCAATCATAACTTTTTCAGGAAATTTCTACTAATTAGTAATAAGGTTATAAATACGCCTATTTTTCTTAAATATAGGAGGGCAAACAATTGCCAAAAAAGCAAATACAAAGTTTTTGTCCTCTAATCACTTGCAAAATCCACAAATCATGGAGCCAAACCCTCCAATCTCTCCTTATCTTGAGTTTCTTATTGTCTTTCCATTTTTTAAGAATAATTTATGACTTGAGTATTAGAGAATATATCAGAAAGTGAGTCTCGTATTCTTTAACCTCTTGTTAAACATTTTGATGTGTAGGATTTGGATATAGAAATATTGAAGATTCAATCCTGTTCCATTCGGATACCATCCTAATCCGAGGTACATGTCATCATTATTTTATGATTTGAGCTAGGGTCATGACACAAACAATATAGTCGGTACTTGTTGCAGGCTTCAGCTGCCAAGAACAAAACCAAGATGATTAACGAGAGGTTTTGTTCAGTTGGTAGGAGGAAGCTAAGGCAGTGTGCTAAGAAAACCGATCCTATTGATGTAAAGGCGTTAAAGGGAAGTGATAATACTCCAAATATATTGGTGGTGAGGAAAAGAGTTTCATTTAAGCTTGCAAAGTGTGACGTTGGGATTCCCATGGAGGGGAAGCTACTTGATGGGTCCAGTAGTACTATGGGCCGATCTAGTCTCAGACCCAACCACCAATGCGCAGGGATGAATGATGGGCTCAACAAGCAACGAACAACGCCTTGGAAAGGAGACCGGTCCAGCCCAGCCCGACCCAACCCAGCCATGGCTGCAGCGATCGAAATATGGCCTAGAGAATGATGGGCCTCGAGGACAAACGTTAACGGCCCAGCCGGCAATACAGACAGATGGACTAATCGGGGAAGCTCTTGGCCAGGCGCCCAATAGAGCAAATAGAGTATGTGCATGCAGCGGCCAGAGTATGTGCCTGCATGCAGCGGCCAGAGTATGCGCTTGCATGCGCTGCCTATAGTCGTCGCCGCAGTAGTCTAGCGAACAAGTTGAAAGGACCACTCACAACCACCTCACCGTCGACAACTGACAACAGCAACTCCCGTCAATGCCATCAGCTGTCGAATCTTGATGGGACACCTGTCACAAGCCTTGGCGCCAAATCCATCTCTACAGAGCGCTATAAATCCCCCTGATCATCACAGGGAAGGAGAAGAGTTTTTTCGAACACAGAGGAGGAGAGTACTAAGCCCTCTTTCCCTAATACAGCTCTCTCTTCATCCCTAGTGCTCACCGAGTGCACCCCTAGTGAGCCACTTACCAAGTGCACCCTTAGTGAGTCACTCTCTGAGTGTAACCCTAGTGAGCCACCAGCCACGTGCAACCTATCGAACTCCAGTCCTCCATCTCTTTAAGCCACCCTCCATTAGGCGCACAACTGGAGCGCAGCTCTCCTCTCACATCCCCCACATAAATGCAACTTTGTATTCCTTTACATTCTCCTTATATTTTTCTATTTTCTTAGAAAGATTTCTGATTTTAACGTCGGAAGATAAACTAGATAATGAGTCCCGTCAATCCTCTGACCTCTTGTTTGTAGTTTGTGGTACGCAGGTTTCAGGTTAATAGAGATAGAGACCGAACCGCCTTCAGTTCGACCCCGTAGTGAAAGATCGAGTGGCTCCTTAATTAGTATAACAACCCGGATACCAGGAACGTATCACTACCAAATGATTATAACAACCCGGATACCAGGAACGCATCACTACCAAATGATAAGGGATGATGGTTGCCGAAGGAGGGGCTCCCACAATGTTGTGAGGAAAGTTTATTGGGTTTTGTGTCACTCCCTTGTAAGTCCACGTCTCATAGTTTTGTCATTTGGTGCTTTGCTTGATGTCGGTGAAGGATTCGCTTGAGCAGAGGATTTGAATGCCATAGGAATCGGCACTTAATGTGCACTTGAGGAGGCGCAGGTGCAAAATTGACAATGTTGGGCATGTATGCGGGGTGCACATGTGCCAATAGTAGTGACATTAGCCTTGACCCGTGCATGTGCCTAGAGGCAGTTGTGCCCGTGGTGTGTAAACAGTAGTGGGAGTATAAAATCCCGGTGGGATTTTTAGGGCATTGATTAGAAAGCATTTTAACACGAGGTGGCACATGAATAGAGAGAAGAGAGAAAAGATAAGGGGAAGATTTTGGCATCCGTTGTGATTTAATTCGAGTTCCTTCATTAACTATGCTCAGGTATATTATGCTAACCTTGACCATAGGATGAATTACTGAATAATTGCTTGTTCATTGTTGTACTTTGTTTTTATGGGTTGTTAGGAGTGTCGGGGTTAAATTCAATTGGTTATTCATGGATTGCTATAAAGGGCTATTGGAGTAGGTTATTTGTATTTTAATATTCATAGTAAATATTGTTAAAGGTTGTCCCATATTTTTATTTTAGTTGAAAAGCATTTTTCATGTTAAATCTTATTGTGCAATGTGTATATTTAATTGCATATATTGTTTCTTGTTTTCAATCCGGAGAGAATGGTGGTTGGCATTTGATGCGGAATTTAGGTTTCTTCCGTTGTGTTATGCTGTTCATGTTTTGAATCCCAACAATAATGATGTAAAATTGTGCAATATGCACACTTTTTTTTCCCCTTAGTATGTATAGGAGCAATGTGTGGTGGTTTTCCACATTAGTGTGTTGAATAGTGATGCTGTGAGCACATATCAGGAACTTATCGCCAGATGACAGTTTATGTATATTAATGATGTTGGGCATAATAACCTAATAGAGTTTGATTTTAGTTTTGATATGTCACATGTCAAACTGATGCTGGGAGGAGGGAAAAAGTAGAGAGAAGAGCTATAGAAAGGTAGAAATAAGAACAAAAGCTACAGGGGTATGGAGGGGTAGAGATAAGGAGAAGACACTAAGGGAGAGGGGAAAGGAAATCACAATTGCTCAGTTGCAATCAATTTCTCAAACATTCATTCTTCAATCATCTCTTCAAAAATTAGAGCATGGAGCCTTTATAAAGAGAAATATTACGCCTAAGATAATTTGGTAATAAATTATCTGTTGCTAAAAATAAAAAATCATAATAAAATAAAATCAAACCAGAAAGAATCACAATAAAATTAAACTCGAATATTGTCCAATAAGTAAAACAAATAAAAACCTATAAAATCATAATATTTTTTAAAATCTCTTGGAATATTTAATGTGATGTCCGCATCACAAACTATTCAATTTCATTGGTGGAATTCAATTGGTAAATACGAATGCTTGTAGTATAACAACAAAGTATTATATTCCGCTAGGGAACTCAACTATGTAAATTCATTTTTGCCATTTTACCTAGTCTAGTGCAATATTGTCCGAGATTTTGAGTACTTTTAAATTATTTCTTTATTACATAACTCTGTGTTTACTTAGATATATATCTTCTAACTAATAATTAACTCATATTTCCTCACGGGTATTTCCTTTGAACTACATTGAACCGCTTTAAATGTCATTTATTATCTTATCTTCTATAAGTATCACTTTTTATTTATTTTTTTATCATATCTTTAAGTGTAACTTCATTCATTCATTCTAGTATTCGCATGTAACGTTAAAATTTTGCATATATTGTTTGATCGCATAACCTTTTGATTCATCTTAGCATTCTCTTCTAAATATGAATGCTTGCAGTATTAGTTTTAAAACATACCCCTACTGGGTTGCTGGTTGATAAGTGATCTGGATGTGTTGGACAAACCATTCTGTGATAATCGCCAAGACGATATGTGGATTGCTTCAGATTAGACCCTATTTATAAGTGTACATTGATAACGCTTCTTTTTTTTATATTTTTAATTTTTGGAGGATAAAGTAGGCTTTGAGATCTTATTTGAAGTAATTTTCTAAAATGCATCTGCTGAATTGTTGCAGAGAGAGCGGGAGGAGGAGGAAAGAGCAATCAAGAAAATGAGAGAAGAAATGTTGCAGCAAGCAAAGAAGAATGATCCTCTCACATGATCTTGCATCTTAATGTAGCTGGCCCTTTCTGTTCTGTTTGGTGTTCTCATTGGATTCTGTCATGGGTTTGATTTTCATGTAACGAAGAATCAAATGATAATCTTGTCATGAACTGTGCATTCCGTCTACTTTATAAAATTTACCATGGATTATGCATTTAACCTTGTCCTGATGAGATTATCATTCACATTGTTATTTTCTTGGAGACAAGGAAATGGATTTACTTTGGCTTTGATGGGTTGCACAATTCTTCTTTGAAGCTTCTAAACTTTTTAAGCAGCAATGCCATCGGATTGGGATTGAAGCTGTAATTTCCTTCATCTTCTTCGGTTTACTTCTTTTGCTTACCGTCTTTCCTTGATACGGATAGGCCATTTTGATTATGAAGAAAGAACCCCATATCTATGATCCCACTTACCGGTCCATATCCGGTGACTCCAACCATTGCCACTGGGAGCTAACCCAGGCTTCAACCGATTGAGCTGTGGCTTTAGTCTTACCCTTAAAAGATTTCTATTGGTCTCATTGCTATGGTGTGCCTTGCCAGCGACCTTCCATGAAGACAACTCTGCAGTTGTTCCTCTATACAGCTCCTAGAACCGAAGGGGTATCATCCTACCACGGTCATACTTTAAACTGAAAGGTAAGTTCTCATTTTCATTACATGCTGTTCGAGGTTAAGACAGCATAGAATTGTAGAGTGACTAAACCTACATCAAAGTAAGTATGCTCTTATTGTTCTGTGTTACTGAGGATGCGTAATATTATTTCTTTTGGTTGGTTCCCTGTGACAAGGCGAAGTGGCCGCTCTTCCCGTTCCTTCTTCTTACGTGTTTCCCATCTGCCGGTGCTGTTTCTGAAATTTACGAGTTGTTGAATGGGCAAGGCTGTTCTGGAGCCTACCCCAAGGTATGGTCATATAATTTTGGAGGGCCGCCATGGTTTTCTACAAATCAAAAGGCTTTCATATTCATTCAACGGTCAGGATTAGAAGTTAATTAAATAAATTATAAAAATTTATTAGTTATTTAAATCACATAATGTAATATTAATCATTCGGTCAATTCTAATTCTAACTATTTGGTGAATATGAAAGACTTATCAGTGTGAGGATCATATAGGACTCGGTATTTAAATGGTTTTCCTTTTATAGGATCATATAGGACTCATAAGATGGAATCGATTTTGATGAAGAAATAAAAATAAAGCATGCAATCAAGTGCATAAGTTGTATGAATAATTTGATGGGAAATTTTAAGTAAATATTGGGATGCAAATTTATAATTTAAATATTATTAAATAATTTGAAATAAAATAATAATTTAAATTATAGAATTTAAATATTATATTTGAAAGTGGATCCAAATATCGATAATTATAAGATTTTAAATCATACGTAAGAAAAAATATCTTTACTAATATCAACATAATTGAAACTATAATTCAATCAAACTACTGTAAAGAAAATTGAAATCAAATTTAGACATTGTCATCGCAATATTATCATTAATTGGATACAATAAAATTTAAATTAACCAAAATTTAATAATTTAAGCTACAATTTCTATTTTAAACAAAATATTAATACATTAGATATTTTAACATTCAAAACTATTTCATGAACAACCATTCTTTAAAAACAATCACCCGTAAGTTAGTTTGAATCCCTTAATTTGAAAAATTAGCAAAATTAAGGTAAAAGAGAGTTAAATATTTAATAAGGTATATATGTTTTTTCATATGTGAATATATAACGAAAACATATGCTGGGTAATGTTATGATCTAAAATTTAAAAAGTCGATGATATAATGCCAATAATATATCATGCATAATTTAAAATTGATATTCAATTAAATCAAACTGTGTAAATATATAATCATATTTAAATATGTATTTTCAATGTCAAATTGTATAAATATATAAAACATGTTTAAATTATGTTAATGTATGAAAAGGACCAATGAATGATAATGGCTTTTCCGATAAAAGGCAAATATTGATGCATGGGTTATGATTACTTTTATATAATTAAATGCCATAAGTTATTATTTAAAATTTGTAAGTGAATTATCTACATATAACTTTATCAATAAAGTCAAATGTTATTTTTTGATTCATAAATGATAGGCTTGACGTTCTCTTTATTAATAATATATTAAAATATATTTAAATATATTTTATTAATTCTTGATAATGGTCTAAACTTAATTAAATTAAAAATTTTACTCAAATATGAATATATTTTTAGATTTTTATACTCTTATAATCAAAACTTATTTAGAGTTTTTAATCATATTTTCTTCAAATACATAATATGGGCATGCAAAAACTTTGGCTTGTATTTTAAAAATATGTAGGAACAAGAATATATAATTTTATAAACATATAGGGTTATTATTGTAGAAAATTAACATAATTAATATAATTTTATTACTTTTTTTAAAATATAAAATATGTATGAACAATTATGTGAAAATCTAAGGTATGTATATATATATAAGAATTAAAGACATATATGGGCAAACAATAAAAATTTAAGACATGTGAGCATTATTGTAAAAATTCTGCATTTAATATAATATATATGAATTCAAAATATATATTTTATAAAAGTTTCATAAATTGAGAGTAAATTATATGTATACAAAATTTAATAAGTTTATATATAAATATAATATATGATTAAGTATTTAGGTTAATAAATGCTAAAGAATATTAGAAAAAAATAATAATAAAGGAAAGAAGATTCAAAAAATGCAAACACTTTAACTTAAATGTTCTCAAAGATCTCTTTAATTTTCTTAGACTCTCCTCCACCTTCTTTCTGCCACTCCTTCTATTTCTTTCTCTTAAAAATCAGTTAAAAATGATATAAAATCAGCTAAGGATTTAGTTATAGAAAATTGTACATGTGCTCCGATCAGATGTGGATTAGATATTAAGGTACAATCTGTATCACGTATGAGTATCCCTCAGGTATACATCCAGTGTTAACATTTTATCTCAAGTACATATATATATCGATCAGGTATATATCAGGTATGATTAATCTACTTAAAATACATTACAAGTGCTCTGAACGCATCCATTAGACGTATTCATACTATCCAAAATACGTATAAGTATAAGTTAGACACTGATTAGGTATCATTTGACCTAATTTATTTCAGTTTAAAACTTAATTTGACCAAAAACTTTAATTGACCATTCATCAACTTAATGCAATTAATCATAATTAAAAGAATATTTTTAAATTCATACCTTATAACATATATCTTTTACATGCAACATTGAAGATATTCTTGCTTGAGCGAATAATAACCCATTAAAATGGATAATTTTATTATGATTATTTTAAATATTAGATTTTTTTATTAATAATATTTCAACATATCATCACCCATTAATACTTATAAAAATAATGTTCTAAAAATAGGTAAGGGGTATATCAGGAAATATCTGTGTTCTACGAAATGTCCATGCAACTGGAATTGCTCATATGAGATTGTCACTTTTGTTAGTTTAGCTTTCTGTTGTCTTC
>JAOVVI020013707.1:0-11758 GCA_028571085.2 Nepenthes alata | reverse complement strand
CACAGCTGGGGCCTGATTCAACGAGGAAACGCTTCATGTGCTTCAGTACCTCCTTCGTCTTCTCCAAATAAACCCCGTGTCCAGCTTCCTTGATGATCACCAACTGCGCATTATCACCCAGGTTCCTACCCAGAGGGGGGAAGAAAACAGAACATAAGCAAGGCAAGCGTGGGAAAACTAATTTAGTACATACTGTAGGGCAAGGGAAAAAAAATGCTTCTCAATGAGTGAGTGGATGACATATTTTATAGCTATTAAAGAACTGTTGGGACCCAACCTACTATTTGAACAGCGAGGAAATACACAATAACGCACGACAAGTATACAACATGTATACGCAATCGATAAAGTTACGATTTTCACGTGAAAAACTCCATTTTAAACTTATGAGAAAGATCACGGGGCTGAAGATCTGAAAATATCTCTACTATGCAATATCTCGATTACACAAATCCCACATATAAGGTCAAACAACCTTATCTCAAAACAAGTCCGTATGACAGAGAATACAAGATAAAAAAGAAGAAATAAAACCCGGTAAACGTTCTTCTCAATAGCAATAACAACATACCCACGGTCAACAGAGACTGGATCTCAATTCGGAACACAAACGGATGCACAAATCTTCCTCTTCTCCATTTTCTCCCTCTTTCTTTTCTTTGCTCTCTCAAACGGCGCTCAAATTGCAAAGATACCATCCTAATACGCGTTAGGCACATTTTTATCCTCTGGGCCATGCTCGAGCGCTAGTCCAGTGCAGCTCAAACACGGTGTTTCTGAAAATAGCGCTCGAGCGCCCATATTGGGGAAAATGCGCCTCAGTGGCGTCTCGCGCACTCATCGAGCGCCCACCTTTTGGAAATCGCACCTCAGTGGTGCCTCAGGCGTTCATTAAGCGCCCACCTTTTGCAAACCGCGCCTCAGTGGCGCCATGGGCGTGATACTATTAGAATTAGCACCTCAAGTTTTCGTCGCGTGCGCTTCGTGCGTGAAAATACTCATCATTCGTACCACTAATTGGCACATCAAATAGGTATGGGCTTACATGAGAGTAACCCAAGACTCAACAAGAACACATGGAAATTAAGCACAAATATATGAAACAGGATTCAGGAAATAAACAATGTTACGTTTTCAATCTGTGAGCCAGTGGCAATGGAAATATCTGATCTTCTTCTCCCCATATAATTAACGTCAGCTGCAGTGAGGAAGACATATTAGCTGGGACCAGATAAATCTTTGAAAAAATGAATATAAGATTGTGGCATAAGAGATGACTGCGAAAATGAAAGTGCAATATGCCTGGGTTATCTTAGGAAGATCTGCCAGTTTTCTGTCCTTGATTAGAGCTTCCAGCAATTGATTCTTCTCTTCAATGAATTCTGTACACATCACCTGGGTCACCAAATAACCACGCAAATTTTATGGACAAAACAACAAAGGTTTTTTTTTTTTTTTCATATTATTGTGATCAACATGAGTTTATCAGCGGACAAAACCATATGATCGATTTTATGGCATTATTCTATTTGACTATGTTTTGGTGATCACTTCTCATGGCACTAGTTGCCTCTATTTGCAAAGGGGGATTTTACCAACTAAAGATATAAAGTTTCTACAAAAATAATCCTTATACAAAATTAAGATAAGATTGTGTATACTTAATCCTCCATGTACTAAATAGTGTGGGAGTCTCAAAATTAGGCAGCTCTTTGTTTCTCCCGCAGGGGGGGGTGTGGGGTGGCAAAATTTCTCAAGGAACATTTTCTCTTGGCACCAGTTAAACTATAGGGCAATTTGAAGCTTTTATCATGTAGTTGCCTGGCACCATTATTATTTCCACTTCTAGCAGTTACTTAAATTTGGCTATCCCTGGGATCATTAACTAATATGCATCAGCACCCCGCAAGCCAAAATCCATTTAACAGACCTTACAAAGTTGGCACTCAAATGCTGAATCCTGTTTGTCAGAATTAGTAACTCCCCATGAGCTTACAGTTTAGTTGCCAATTTCAGCAATCATTACCTCAGCCGACTAATATATTTATTCTTTTCTCATGTGATGACATTTTACAAGATCGTACTATATTTTCTCTATCAAATGCGGCAGTCCATTACAGAAGTTCAACTAATCCAGTTTTCTCCTACACTGTGGTCAGTTAATTTCAGTGGGAAAAAAATAATAGCAAAAAGTACTGTCTGTAGAACAAAGGAAATCCATCAAATTTTCTTCACAATGTAATTTTTAGCAGAAAAAAAAAACAAGGAAATATAAAATCACTTTTTGCATCTTATAAGGATTAGATTTTGGGCTACTTCACATTGTACTTTTAGGATTTTCGTGTGAGGTTATGCGATATTTATTTAGAACAAAAGTTTGGGAGGAGGTTTATGTGAGGTTTGTTAGAGAAAAGTTATTTCAAGCTACAAAATTAGAATGACGCCCGATAGGCACACGAGAGATATCTTTACATATTTGGAATAGAATAGGCATGCCTGATATGTGTTCAAAGGGCATATGTCCGTTGATGTTGGTATAAAAGGTCATATTGTGATTTTAGGATAAATTTCTGAGATCATTTAATACAAGAAACGCCACACAAAGAGAGAGAATGGAGAAAAGAGAGGATAAAAATTTTCATTAACCAGTTGAGGTCTGATTTGAATTATATTGTTTTGTCAAGTTTGGATACATTGATCTAGTCCTATACATATTACAGTTTGATTACTCATTTTTTCATTGTACTATTTTCTAGTAGATTATTAGGTGTTATGATTGTATTCAACTAGTTTTTCACATGGATTGCTATGAAGAGATCTCAGAGAGGGTTTTTTTTAACAAAATACCTTACAGTAAATTTGTTTAGAGATTGTCCTGTAATTTTTTTTTTATTGAAAAGAATTTTCCATGTTAAATAGTGACGTGTAACTTATATATATTTGGTTACAGATTTTTTTCCTTGTGCTCTCACAATGTTTGGTTACCGATGATTGATGGATGAATACGGGTTTGTTTCTACTGCATCGGTGTTGTTTACGATTTCGGAATCCCAACAACAAGGTTCATTAGATGTTCTCACAATTTTTTGCATTATTCTCATGTATTTCGACAGAAAGCCACCAAAATCTGGTTGAAGAGAACAGATCTATATTTGTAGTGAACCACACTTTGGGTTTCTGCTATTTTAATCTTTGATAATTAAACAAATCTTGATATTTACTAAATATTCCATACTTGTATCAATTTTTTAGCACAATAAGACAGATGAATCGACCACCATGTAACTCCGCTCAAGGCAGGGAGAGAAAAGGATGGTGCCCTAATCGATGCATCTTTAAACTTGGTCGAAAGAAAAAGTAACAGACAGATGCCACAGCATTCCCATGCATCACATTCTGTTGAAATCAAATCACAAATTTTTTTTTGCAGAGGCGTCTAAAACAATCAATCAGCGCATAACAAGAAAATGTAACATTTCCCAGAGCAACTATCAAACCCAAGATCAGAGGCAGTAAACGTTTACTGTTTCTTGCTCAATTCCCCACTCATGTGCTCTGCACAGCAAGACAAGAAAGCAAACATCTCAAGTGACAAGCCACTAACATTTTCCGCTAATGTATTTTGCAGATGTCCTCCTCCATTCATTTGACAACATTTCTTTTTTCTATTCCAATCCCCAATGAAGCAGAGAAATTCAACAAAACGCGAAGCTAGTTCCACAAAATGACCAGAAGTAGAGAGAACTTACATGAATGTAGTCATCGAGGAAGCATGAAGGCACATGTTTTATGGGCTTAAAGAATGAAAGGCGTATTAACTCCCTCATCTTCTCAGGAGTCTGAGGCAATAAAATGCTGGCAGCCTCCTCCACACTGTTAACCACAAACAAACCGTCAGCCATATCCTTCTCCTCCAAGCACACACCAGCACTACACAAAACCACCTTCTCCACGGATGCAGGAAACTGCGCGGCCAGGCTATAAGCAACAAACCCACCATAGCTAATCCCAGCTGCATTCATTCGCTGCACCCCAAACCCCTTCATTAGGCTCATGAGACACTGAGCTTGAAATGCTTCCGTCCTGTCAGGCCGAGTTGTGTAAGAGTCCCCGAAGAAGACGAGGTCTGGCACATAAACATTGAATGTGGGTATCAATAGATTGATGTAATAGTCCCATTGCCACATGGCATTGGCACCAAAACCATGTATTAAGAGGAGAGTTGGTTTCCCATCTTTGTGCTTCTTGGGTGCCCAACAGTGGATTACAGTGCCTTCCCCGAGTTCAGTGGTAGTAGATTTCAAACCAGCACGAGCGAAAGAAAATCGGTAGCAACGGTCTTTTGTGGCTGTGAAGCTGAAACAATTTGCCATCAGATGCAGATTGCTCTGAATCAGTTGATCCCACTTGGATAATAAACAAAAACTGAGAATTTCTGGCTTTTGCTTTTCAACTCTTCTTCCGACTCAAGATAAAAGCTGAATCCTAAGTCGTGAAAACAAAATAGAGTCGATGTTTCCGAAGTTCTGAATCAACTGGGCACACAATTGTTCAGTATGCAAATCAAGGAAATGAATTGAATTAGGATCCGTTACAGTGTGTCAATAGAATTGAATAGCGTCCGATTTTAACTGCTGAGGGTTTTAAACTAACAGCAATGGCGGAAAAAAGGAGGAAATTTTTAGACGTAATAAGAGGTGCTTCGACTCTATAATTCACTCTTAAAGTAAGCGTATCTGGCACTCACTGTTAAGTATGTGAGTCCAAAATTCTATGAGTCGGCACCAAAATCAATGACAGCCTATCGAAAAATACATTTCCAATACCTGGCACGTACCCTTGTCAGGGACCTTCATTCGACTCCTAGTGACTACACGCCATGTAATTGTTGCTTTAGCCTTGTTGAGCTTTCATCTCCAAGGAAGAAAGGTCAGACCTTGCGAGCCAGTGGCCCAGGATGAGAACTGACGCTGAGAGGAGAGAGAAAGAGGGAGGCAGAAGGAAAATGAGAAGTTTTGTTTTGCAACTAATCTTTGTGTGAGAGAGAGAGAACGAGCGAGATAGCACCAGGGAAAGGCGCCCAGGCGGGTGAACGGAAACGGGTTCGGCGGAGGTATGCATTTCCTATTGCAAAATAATTAGAAAATATCGGTCGGAAATTTTGAGAATAATGAATAATAAACTATTTATTTTCCCATATTTATCAATAAAACTAAATAAAAAATAATCATTCTATTAAAAATATTCTAATAATAATCAAAATAATTTATCTAATCCAACCAGAAAGAGGAACATGGGCTATCATTTTCTAATCTTTTTTTTTTTTTTTTTTGCCGACATTACGGCTTAATCAGCCGACGTATGCCCCAAAGACAACCGTCACCGAGTAATTGAAACCCAGAACGTTCCTGTTTGAATAATAGGGCAACAACCAAAGAACAGCCGACACGTGCAGGTCCACAAGTGGTCCTGTGATTTAGAAATGGGCAATCCGGAAATCTCTCAGTTTGAGTGGACCGAGGCCCACATTCTGGGCCAGTATTTAAAAAAATGGGATGGACTGAGCCCAAAAACAGGCCCATATTGCCGCCACTTTTTTTTTTCTTTTCTCCGTCTTTTAAATTATTGACAAAATTTAAGATCAAAGAAGCAAATAGACACATCAGAATTGTTGCTGAAAATTAAGGGGTTAGAAGACACCTTATCTCATTACAAGCAAGAAAGCCATACTAAAAGTGTGGCGATATAAATTTGAATCATTTGATTTGATCCAAATTGATTATGCAAAAATTTCAAACCGTATAAATCCTCCAATAGCCATCGTGTATATATAAAAGAATATATTTCAAAAATATAATTATTCATAAATAGCTTAATACATCAAACAAATAAAAAAATATATATAAAAGTCTGAATATAGCAGGCATCTATTCAGGATTATCGCCCTAGAAATAATGTCCATTTAGTTTGTAAAAAAGGGTTCTCCAGCACTTAAAAGAAAAATTGTTATTAGCATCCCAGATCTTCTCTGCGTGATGTCCTAAAAGAACTTCCATTACCGACTCAAATTCTGCTCTAATTTAAAACTAATAAAATATAATCGTGAACTAAACGTCCAATGAATGATAATAACTAATAACACATAATAATTAACAATTATCTCGAATAACAATATCAAAATATGTGAAAGTAATAATAATAATATAAAATTTAATAATAAATTATATCCAAAATTTTATAATTTTTCATAATTATGATTTAAAAGTAATAATGAGAATAAATTTACTGGACTCACATACCATGGAGACAAAAGAATTCCATAAAATCTAAATCTCACTAATAACAGGCAAAAATTTCTAAGTCCAAACATCACAAAAAAAAAATAAAAATTTTCTAGGTCTAAATAACAACACGAGCAACCTAAATACGCTAAATTTGAATAATAATAAAATATTATGGAATCTACATAATTTAAATCTCACTAGATCCAACTCATGTATTTTATTGTACACAACTAATTAATTCCACAGAATTTAAATCTCACTAAATTTAACTAATAAATTTTATTAAATATAGCTCACAAATTCTATTAAATTTTAAACTCAAATAATAATAATATATCATAAAAATTTTTCAAATCTTATTATATTAACGTGAATTAAATTTCACATATTCACACCCCTAATGGCTAGGTAACTACACGATATAACAAATACTCACATGTTTAACATGCAACATACTCAATGATCTTTTAACACTTCACCACCGTTGGTCGGTAAACATCCCCACAACACATGTATTCCTTTTGCCCACCAAAGGTACTGAAATAACACTACTCAGTTCCTCCTCTCGGCCAAAGTTATGAGAATAACACTACTCAGATTCCTTCTACCCACCAAAGATATAAGAATGGCATTACTTAAATTCATTTTGCCCACTAAAGGTATGAAGATATTGCTTCCCAGATTTTTTGTTTCCCGCCCATCAAGGGTAGAGAAATCCCTATAACATGTCAAACCAATATTCCTTATAGTGATATTCCACGATACCACAATATACGATATCCTTCCACACTAAATAATATACCTTTTTATTACCATGATATGAAAATAAATATCAGATGACTAGACTATTAATAATACCTTAAGACCATAATATTTTTATATAATCTCTTTTACCTTAACCATAAGAAATTAATAATATACTCACACAATTGTGTAATGCAAGGAAACTCTACAATATGTAATGATACAAGTGTCATTCGATCTACTAATGACCATATTCACATTATCAAAATTAATATAAAGAAAGTAATCATCAAAAAAAAGAAAGATTGATGTATACACTAATTATCCAATTTCTATCATCCAACCGGGCCACTATAGCTCATTATGGTATACTACTCATAACATGATACTACTTAAATACCAAGTCTAAAATTAGATCGAAACTCATTCAACTTCTTTAGCATTTGAATGCTCATTTGCATATTGACTCGTTAGACTTTTTGAATTATTATCGAACTTAAAAATTCACTAATCTCACTTCAAAGGCTATATATAAATAAAATATATTATATTTTATTACTACTGAACAGAACTCACAAAATATCATTATTATTTGAAACTTAACCGAAAACTTGAGTGCTAGTCTAGTTGCTCAAGCACTAAATTATCTGCTCAATTGATCAACTATATATCCATAGAAATAACATGCATCAGCATAAATTGCAGGACCTACAAACATTGGTACAATATATTCCAATATACATAATAAAGGCATGATATTGATATGATTTTTGGAATACACACCACACTGGTATAACATAAATAAATTTCAAAACTTTTGTCAATTATTAGTCACAAACACCATGAAATCACAAAGAAAAATAATATAGTATCAAATATATAAAATTATATAATAAAATTTAATATGAAAACCCTTCTCAAATCAAAGAAAATTTATGGGACAAACTTTAAAAAAATTTACTATAAAAGTGTCTGATTATAAAAATCATACTTTTTGTTGCGTCCCGGGTCCGCGGTTGCTTGTACGGATTAGGGGGCATCCGAATTTCGTATCATGTGGTAGCGTCAGGAGGAGGGTCCGGTCTCGTATCTCTTAATCTAGACCTGCACAACACAATCAACAAATAAGAGGTCAGAGGTCCGGCGGGATTTCACCCACCACGGCCACTCCGATGCTCAAGTTAGCAAGTTTCCGCAATAAACAGAAATGTCGCACGTGCGTTGGGCGGTGCAAAGATGTATGCTGATGATGCGTGAGTTATGCTTATGCTTTAGAATGGGAAATTCAATGAGCAGGTAATGGAAGGCCTGACTTCCTAAATGCACCGCAGTGAGTGGCTCACTCCCGTTGCCTGAGCAGGCGTAGGGATCCAGATGTTGAGAGATGAGGGCTCGTATGTAGCCTCAGGGTTTCGAACCTTTACTTAGTTCGATTGCTTCTCTTGTTGCTCTCTGGAATGATCGGAGAAAGGAAGATAGAGTCAAAGAGTCCCAAAAGTCCTTTGCTATGCGGGGGAAGGGAGCTTTTATAGGCTCCTTCCCCGTGGACTCTGGGCATGAGAGTGTCCGTTGTTAGGGTTCTCTGGCCGCTGGTCGCTGTCATGTTACATCGGTCATGTCGGCTGTCATTTTGCGGTAACAGGCAGGCTCCTGGGCACTGTCAGCCACGGTTGGTTTCCCCCTGAACAGGGATTTGCAACCAACCGCATGAACCGTTGTCACAGCGTTGGTCGCGCCCTCATTGACTGGCTTTTTCTCTCTCCTGACAGCTCTTTAATGCGTTGTAAGGTCTTCGTCGACTTCTGCCAGCTGGACGCCACGTAGGCCTCCTGTGCAGTTGGGCTGGGCCTCTACCGTTCGTGGGCCTTGGCATGGGACCCAACACTTTCTAATATCACTTTACAACAACTTTTTGAATAACTGATTAAATACAAATTTAGCACTCACAATAACCCATTATAGAAAAATATGTTGAGAAAATAAGTGACTAAATAATAATACATTTTAGAAATAATATTAGAATAACATACCTAGATTTGGCCAAAAAATCAAAATCAAATTGGACCTTATTTAGATGTTAAATATCTTCATCTTCTCTTTTTTTTCTCTTCTCTCTATTTGTGTGGTGCTCCTTTGTGTAAAAATGATATTGCATATCCTAAAATCAAAATATAATCCTTTATATCTCACATGACTGCTTGAGCAGCTAGCTTGTTGTCATCTTGTGGTATACCACTAAAACTCTTTCCAAACCTGACACTAAAATGACTATTTTACAATTTTCTAATTGATTGCTATCGAAAATCTTCCTAAATTTGGCATTCAAGCCTCTAGTTTGTAGCCTTCTCATGTAACCTACAATGAACAATTTTTGTTTAGCAAAATTTCATGCAAACCTCATGTGAAAATCTTTGATAGCTCCAAAAATTAAATAAAAGAAATAGTACTTCTAATGGGCATAGAAATTATAATGGAGTGATTTAAAACTTGATAATTTATTTTCATGGCCAAATAGGGAAACGTCACATCTTTGTGTAGCCTCTGTGCCCATTGGTAACTTTCTCTCAATATGGATTTTAGCGTCAGACTTTACAATCTTGAATAACCAACCCTCTTCTACTCTACTAAAACATTTAGAGTATTGCCACTTTCATCGGCGTATTCACAAGGTAGGGTTGCTCTTCTTGGCTCTCCAATTTGGCCTTCTCTTAGCACCTTGATTAACCCTCCTGCTGGTCACATTTGGTGTTACCCTTAGCAATTAGAGCCTCCATCAAGTGCTGACTTAATTGCTTACTTTTTCTTAGCAAGATCAATGAGTTTTTGATAATGTTAGTTGTATTTTGTTGGCATATTTTGTGATCGTCCCGAATTGCTTGTTTGGTCATTTATTGGTGCATGTTCAAGTTGTTGGAAGCACTATATCAGATTTTCATTCGAGGCTCCTCATCGCACCTCTCCCAGTGACCATGGCTTCTCATCAACCGACCCACATTCGAGCACTGCTCACAGAGTAGCCGGAGCTCTCGACATGCTCAAATCTCACTTGAGCGCCAATTCCCAAGAAGCCGAGCTCGAGGCATGCTCGATCCACGCTTGAGCTCTGTATCCAATAAGCCTCCACTCGATGCTCGCCTTCTTCGTGCTCAGGCACCTAAACCAGTAGATTCCCATTTAACACTCGCCTTCTTCACGCTCGATCGGTGCTGTGTGTGGCCATGAAACCCTACCCAGCGCTCGAGTGCCACGGCGTACATTCTTCCAATAACTATATTTTAACCTATTTTTTTTTTAAATCTCCTATGTATACATGTCTTATGATTTTAACCCGAAGAGCTCTGGAACGACTTTGGAGTAGCATTCACCTTGGAAAACTATATATTTGTGCTCCATATTCAAGAAAACTTCACTCCAACGATTGTACTCCATTAGCAAAATTTTTTCTCCATATTGTGTTTTATCATATACACCTCTTCCTTCCTATTAACCTTTGTGGCAATATCGGTGGCGTGGATATTGGACTCCAATGGTATACAGAAATTCAAGCGGTGCATGAGAAAATATTGACTTAAAAACCAGAAAACGTCCGGTTCTATTATCGCAGACAAATCCAATGAGTTCTTTGGTATGGATCATAAGACAGGAATAAGTTTGGTAGATTAGTACGTCTGTACCACTTGATCTATAAGTTAATTTTCATAGTGCATATCTTTTCTGGCCATTGAAGCTCGGATGATTTTTCTTAATAACCACGATTATCGAGTTTTTTCTTCATCATAAAAAAATTACCTCTTTTTTATTATTACTTATTGCCTTATTTTTTATATTTGTTATTATTCATATCATATATATTTAAATATTCTTTATATGTATTGAATATTTATATTTTTACTACTTTCATACATTTATTAAATGGTCAAAATACTATTGTAATTTGGAAAAAAAAAGTTCCCTTCAGATAAGTTTCTATTAGTTTTCACCAAATGCCACGCAAAACTCCTTGTTATTTTTGTGGGTTGAAATCAAATTTAGCCTCAAGATCAACGTAAGTTGCGTATCGTGCTACATGAGTTTTAACCCATTACTTATGTGACGTACCATATAATAATCCTATACAACAAAAATGCAACCTCAACAATCCAAAAAATTCATCACTATTAATCCCAACATCCAGACAACAGAACAAATCAACATAGGATCCTAACTATTGCCAAAATCATTCCATGGCTCCAATGTTATTTCTTCGGACACAATATCGAATATAGGGAAATGCTACTAGGTACTTGATACCAATCATAAAAATCTACAGAAGTATAACCATCCATTGTTATAGCAGAAACATATTATGGATATTTTCTTATCATCAATATTATTATATGCGTACATTCATGAATAAAATTCAATAGAAATATAAAATAATCCCATCAGAAGACATAAGATTGTAAAACTAAGTCCTTAAGATTATTTCCATCGTCTTTGAGTCTAGCCGACTCAAATACTCTACTCGATCTTAGTGGGTGTAACTCATACTCATCTGGATGAAAAAAAATAATATGGGTGAGCCAAAAAGCTCAACAACGTACATATATATATCAAAGGACATGCACATTTGCATATTCAGAATATTATAATGCATATATGAAGGAATATGAATGCATATGAGATTGCAAGACATGATTCAGAAGGGAATACTTTCATTGTTTATTCAAGATTTCTCTAGTTCATTTCTT
>JAOVVI020013705.1:0-11759 GCA_028571085.2 Nepenthes alata | reverse complement strand
AGGATTTGGTGGATTTGTAATCAATTGTGATACTTCCAAGACAGGATTAGGCTATATTTTAATATAGCATGAAAATGTAATAGTGTATGGGTAAAGGCAATTAAAGGTCCATGAAAAAAACTACCGAATCATGACTTAGAGTTGGCAACAGTAATCTTTGTTTTGAAAATTTGGATACACTATTTATACGGCGAGAAATTATTAGTGTATTATCATCAAAAAAAGTTTATAATACTTATTCTCTCAAAAAGAATTGAGCATGAGGTAAAAGAGATGGTTGGACTTCTTGAAAGACGATGACTATGAAATTTAGTATCAACCAGGAAAAAGAACGTGGTGGTAGATGCTTCGAGTTGTCGAATAGGTTTTGTGGCAAATTTGAGAATTAAGAAAATGAAGATGCTTAAATTGATGAAGCAATGCAATATTAGGAGATATGATCAAGGTGATCGGATGATTCTATCGTATTTTTAGATTCAACCAGAGATATTAAAGCAAATTAAGGAACATCAAATGAATGATCCATTCTTTGCTGATGCCACGGGAGATCTAAATCACACTCTAGAGTCAATTTTGATGTTCATACCAATAGAGTCCTAAGGTTTCGACACCGATACGTGTGTCAAACACCAGACAGTTGAAAGAGGAAATAATGAAGGAAGCTCACCGGTCAAAAATATACTATCCACCCATGACTCAATAAATTGTATCATGATTTGAAAAAAATATTATAATTGAGGAAAATGAGAAGGAAATTTGTGGCTTTTGTATAAAAAAATGTGTGATTTGCCAACACTTAAAAGCCAATTGCAATAAATCACCCGACTTGTTGCAACCGTTGCCTACTCTAAGTTAGAAATTGGAAGAAATAACAATGGATTTCGTGTTAGGATTGTTGAGGACTCTAAAAAATATGATGTAATTTGGGTAAGCATTGATCAGCTAATGGAATCGACACATTTTTTAGCTAAACGAGTGACCTACTTAAGGAATCGGTTAGCCTGAATGTATATTAATGAGATAGTTGTATTGCATGGGATCCTGTCATCAATTGTGTCAGATCAAGATTCAAAATTCGTTTTAAAATTTTGGAAAAGCTTACACTGTGAATTTGGGAAGGATTTAAAATTTAGCGCACAACATATTACCCACAAACGGATAGACAATCAAAGAGAACCATCCAAATTTTGCAAGATATGTTGAAGGCATCGGTACTGAAAATAAAAGGCAATTCTGATGACTATCTAATATTGGCAAAATTTGACTATAATAATAGTTACTAGGTAAGTATTGGAATAGCCCCATTTTGAAGTATTATATGGGAAAAAATGTCATACCCCGATTCATTGGGAAGAGATGGGCAATAGAAGGCTTATGGGATCGGGCATTATTTGGGAGACATTAAATAAAATTAAGATAATCCATAAAAAGTTAAAATTCGCTCAAAGCAGGAAAAGCAAATTATGTATATTGAAGAAAAGCGGAGTTGAAATTTGAGGTTGGGGATTATATTTTCCTAAATGTATCACTTTCCAAGGGAATAACTAGATTTGGTGTAAAGAAAAAATTAAAACCGAAATTTATTGGCCCTTTTTCAAAATTTTGGATAGAATTGGTGAAGTAGCCTACCGGTTTACATTACCACCCAATTTGGAAGAAGTGTACAATGATTTTCACGTGCCGATACTCCGAAAATATGTCTATGATCTGACCCACATTATTGATTATGGGCCTTTGAAGATCAATGAAGATCTAACGTATATTGAGGAACTAGAATAGATTTTGAGTCGCAAAGATTCGGTGTTCGGACAATGACCATTCCATTGGTTAACGTTTTATAGAAAAATCATTTACAATAAGAGACCACATGGGAATGAGAAGACAATATTCAAAAAAAGTACCCTCATCTTTTTCTTCATTGACGTATATAACTTTTATTCAAATTTTGAAGACAAAATTTTATAAGGAAAAGAGAACTATAAGGATCAAGTGTTAATTTGTATTAATCGTGATTATCTAAATTAATATAATTAAAATTTAGATCAAATGGCGTGAAGAATAATGCCAAAAGGAAAAAAATCGCATACCGAACGAGTTGTTCACCCAATCCCAACTGGCACTGCAGACAGTGCCGGGTGCATCTACAACGCTCTAGAGGCTCCAACAGGCACGAATTTTAATAGCTCCGTGCTCGAAGCACGCTCGAGTGTGGGTCTATCATAAAAGTTGACCGATGATTACTTTCACCATATTTTCAACCAATGGAACAGTTTGAAGAGGGAGAAAATAAAGAGAGAAAGGCCGAAGGAGAGAGAAGAAAAGAGAGAAATGGCAGAAAGCTTCTAGTAGCTTAATTCAGGACGTTCAGACTAATAATTTCGGTATATTAGGTGAAGGTAAATGCACATTTGGCTCCCTTTTTTCTTTATTATTTATTTTCATTCTTTTCAAATATTATTATCCAAATACTCATCCAAGTTAAGATTTTTAAGCAATAGAATGAAAAATCAACATATTTGTCAGTCTACCATGATTTTTTACAGTGATGTTTATCATGATTTTTTATTTAATTATATGAATCGTAATTATGGTTGCGCTTCATAGTTATGAATTTTAAAATATTATATACTATTTGTATATGATAAAAATGTATTACATATTTAATTATGTGATACATCTTACTAAATTAATTAAAAATTTATAAATTTCTACTACATGTATTTTTGTCAAAATTTCATATTTATGAAATTGACATGATAAAATGGTATCTGATATTATAAAAATTTCACTTTGTCCAAATGGTGCTCTTTTTTTCGGAGTGTCCTCCCGTCCGTTTAATGGATGGTGTGGCTTGCCCCTTTTTTTTAAAATAAAAATAAAAAATTTATTTGGTTGTGTTTTTTGGCCGGAGTGGCTTTCACTCTCGGCGGAGTGCTTTCCTCAATCTGATCAAATTGATCTCGCGATTCTTTCCGGAGTGATTGTGTTTTTCCTACTTTGGACGGAGTGGATTTGCCGGAGTGAGTTCCCCTATTTGGCGGAGCTCTTTGGTTTCTTGCTTCCGTTCGGAGTGCATCTTGGCAGAACTGTCTGGCATTTCCTTTTCTTCAAAAAAAAATAAAAAAGTAAAATAAAATTAAAAAAAAATGTTTGTGTGATGGCTGGTCTGTTTCATCGCTTTGGCCGGAGCTTCTTTGGTTATGTTTCCGGAGTACTTCTCCTTCCTAGATTGCTCTCCTTGCCTCCTTGGACGGAGTATTTTCCTCACTCTGGACATAGTGCGTTATCACTGTGGACGGTGTTATGTTGGCTCGTGCTTCCAGAGTGATTCCTTGGTTGGCGAGGATTAGCCGGAGTGTATTTCTTATTTTTGGATGGAACACTTCACTTCGTTCTTACGGAGTGGTGTTGGACGGAGTGTGTTTGGATGGTTTTTCTTGGGTCAGTGGAATTGGACGGAGTGACTCTGGTCAGAATGACCTGTTCGGAGTATTTTCGGACGGAGCGGATTAGGACGGAGTAATTTTGGATGGTCTCTGATTTAGCTGAAGGTCGAAATGCTCTTACTCTTTATTTTCCAGAGTGCCTTGGACGAAGTATCTTGGACGGAGCGCATTTGCTGAATCCGGAGTTCTTTAGCCTGGTGGACGGAGTTCATTGTTGATTCCGGAGTGCATGGGACGGAGTGCCGATTTCGAATTTGTAATACTTGTTTGTTAATGACCTAATCATGGTTTAGGGAAATCCCTGTTTCTATATTTTTTTTGCCAAGTCGGCAAAACACTTGGTAAAAAAACATAGCTGCTTGTACATATTATTCAAATTTTAATACATTTAATTACTTACAAAAAAAATAATATTTTAATATCTTAAAAATTGTATTTATACTTTATATCCATGGTTCTGTGTGTTTACTGTAAATAATACATGTTTTTCCTGATTAATCAGGTAGATTTTATATTTACTGGTATGTACTGCTATATATGCCTCTGATTTCTTGAAAATACATGTGCTTGATGTTCGTTTATCATCCAAAAGTTTTGGCGAAACCATAAGCACGCAAACAAAGGGATTTAACTGTTTTGATCTAAAATTTCAGATATGCAAAAATTAATCTGTAACGTGATAATGTCCAGCATGTGATTTATGTCAGAAAAATTTATACTTATTTATACTATTAAATTTTTGAGGATTTCTAAAATAAAATTGAAGGATTATAAACTGTTATTGTATATTCTGAAACAAATCTGAAGGGTTTCAACCTGTTTCTATATATTCTAAAGTGAAACTGAATGATTATAAACTATTATTGTATATTCTAAAGCTAATTAAAGAGTTATTGTAAAATTTTGACTGACTTCTAAAACTGAAAAGGTTTCAGTTAATAAGTAAGAAGAAAAAATATTTCTGATACTATTAATTAGGACCCGAGACTGATATCTAGTTAGGTTAGGTTCTTCGGCATATCTTAGAACATTATGGTGGTAATCGAGGATAACTTTTTCTATGGAGTTATATATAATCTGCCATTCCTCAGGGTGTTAACCTAGAAGGTAATTACTGTTATTGGACGACACCCTTGTCTTGAATCCCCTGAGAGGGGATAGATCCTGCGAGGAGGGATCTCCTGTTCTTATTTTTGGCTTTGGATTGTGTTGAGTGAATACAATCTATCCTCAATTATTCGTCCCCTCTACAAGTAGGGTCTACTGATATAAAAGGAATTTTCTATAATTTATTGAATTGAGACCGATTTCTGCTTTTTGAAGCATGTTTTAACGATTTATTATTAACAAAACATGATTACACTATTTTCTGATTTTTGAAGCTTAATTATTGTCAAATTATGCTTTCTCTATTTTCCATGCACTGTTATGCTTTTGAATATTTTCATACTACAATTATTTGCATAACGGGATGTACTGCATGTATGCAAGTACCTTACTGAATTTTGACTCACTGTTTTACTATTTTTTTCCTCCAAATGAGATGGTAGAGGTTATACTAGATAAGAAGGAATAGCTAAAACTTAGTCTGAAGACATTCTAGAGACCTGAAGTATTTTGGAGAATCTTGGAAGGATACTGTTTGAATGTAAAAAATACTAGATTTTATAAATATATTTATGTATATGGATTCTTGTATATAGAACGTATGTTATGCATGTGATGAAATAGAAAATATTATTTCTGCAGGCTTATAGTTCTACTTTCGCTATATGATTTTTGGATTATGTACAGGTTCTAGATGGCGTCTCAATTCTTAACTATTAGTATAATGGATAGGAAATGTGAAATATAAGCCGTAGAGAATTATACGATATTTGTGATCCTCTTTCTGAAATGAGAGTACTTGCTGATGGTGCTGTTTGGGTATTGCAGTTCCCCTTGTTCGTGCTCAGTGAGTTTGAGGTTCTAACGGAGGTGTGTAAAGGTTTATGCCGGCTCACTCTTGTGAAAGATTTAACCGCGCCAAAGTTTACTGATAACCGCGTTGAATGTTTGGGTTGTGATATTTTTTGTTCTTTTGTTGAATGGTGTCCCTTTGTAGGACTTTTTCTTTTGATTTAATTTGGTGGTCGGGGCTTGCCCCCATGTTCTTATGATTTTATTCCAAGTCAGAAAAACACTTGGAGTAAAATTATAGTTTGTATAATTTTTTTTAATACAATTTACTTACCAAAAAAAAAAAGTACTTGTTGATGGATATGATGATGTTATTCTGTATGTTTCAGGTTATAAACAGGATTTGTATTTCAGTTTAACCCAAATTTTAGGAGAAACTTTGTCTGTTTTTCTTAGAACTTTTGGTTATTAATTGGGCTTAGTCTTCTATTTTTTGTAATGATGAAAGTTTCTGAGGACCAAAAAAAATTTGTTCCATCACAGATGGCCTAAAATTACTTGCCAAAAACGTAGTCGTTATGATGTACAGATTGGATTTTGATTTGTATCTGCTATAGGTGTTCGGTAGTTTTGATATATATGGCGGAGTTTATGAGATTTTATATAAGCCCTCCTTTTAATTTATATGCACTATTAATGTATATGACGATGTTTATGGAGTTTTCGGCTCACTTTTTCTATTTTCTCTCATTCAGAGTAGAAGAGTTGGATTTGGCCGTAGGAATTGTACAAGATTCAACATGGCATCGCATTTTCTTAGTGAGTACTTTATCTTTAAGATATTTTGGAGCAGGTCATATTTATATTATCCGAATGATTATTCGATGAGGTCCTAAATGGGTTTGATTTTGTCGGGTCCTTTATTTTGATTTGTTACTCCTGAATTTTGGGACTTTTGGTTTATTATTAAAATTATTTGAGATTTTTAATCTCATGAGTAATAACTGATTAAACCTACTAAATTTTGTATGTGACAGAATGGTATTTGAGAAAAGTCATAAGGAAAGGTGTCTTGGGTTATTTTAGGTAAATAATTGATTAAATGTCTAGGCAGATTGACATAGTGATAGAAGAAGGATTTTGTTTGGTTTCTACAGATATATGGAGATTTTGTTGGATAAGTTTAAAATCTCACAGGGTAGAAAGACGTTTTGGCCAGTAAAGCGGTAGGTGATGGAGTTTGCCAATTTGAAATCTTACCGGGTAAAAGAAGGTTTTGATCGGTAGAGAAGTAGGTGGTGTAACGAAGGTGATGAAGAAGTTCATGTCAAGTCAACTTGTTTATCTTCGCAATGATTGGATTTTGAACCAAACTCTTATAATGATAAGAGATGAAGCTCCTTTTTGGATGAGACGTCATGAAGTTGGATGCGATCGAGTAGACATTCTTAAGCCTATTATACAAAGTGCTTTTTCCATTGCCCGTTCTAGAGGAGTTGTGGTCTTAAAAATTTTCTCATCAGAGCTTTAGCTAATTGGATGAATGTTTGGGACCAATTGAGGTCATCAGCAGCTATAATTGAGTTGAAGTAGTCTAAGTTCGAAGGAAACATCAAAGATTCTTCATCTAGTGGAGTGAAGAGAGTTTGATGGCAAGTTGACCATGTATTAAGGTAGGTAGGCAAAATACGAGGCATGAGTTTGTGACTTATATGGTAAGGTGTATATCGTGCCTAAAGGAGGAAGCGGAGAAGAAGAATAAGCCTTTGAGATTTTGTTTTGGGTCTGCCTCGAACAGTGAGAAATTTGGTGGCAATTTGGATGATGATAAATAAGTTGATGAAGTCAGCTCATTACTTGCTAATCATGATGTCATTCCTGATATTAGCTGTCGGCATATTATCGAGATAAAGAGATTACAAGATATTCCAATTTTGAGGCTTATAACTATGATCTAAGGCAAATAATCGATCAAAGTTGCACAGCGAAAGCGTGTGAGCACATGGCTGACAGTGACAAGATTTGATTTGAAATTTAAAGCAGAAGATCAAACTTACAATTCTATTTGAGGTTCGATATAGATGGTCAAATGTTTCTGAAAATATCTTGAAGAAGTAACTTGAAGCGTGAAGATGAATTTCAGGAGAATATTCTTGTTTGTTTAAAGTGTATAAATTTTGAGGATAAAATTTTATAAGGATGGAAGAATATAATATTCTAAATTTTTATTTAATTTATTTTGGGTAAAACTATTGTTTTGGATTATTTATAATATTAGGGATCAGTTGGGCTGGCGCTTAAGGCATGTCGGTATTGGTGCCCAAGTATCGATTGGATTGTAAATGAAAAGAAAATATAATAATAATAATAATATATGAAGGAGGAAGCCGTGAGCAGCAAGGGGAAAAGAAAGGGGAGAAAAGAAAAGGAAAAAGAAAGAGAAGGAAAGGAAAAGAAAAAAGAGAGGAAGAAGAAGGAAAGAAGGAGAAGAAGAGAGGAAGGCATGGCGGCCGGTCATCGATGAAAAGGGAGGCAGTGCGAGAGTGCAGCGGCGAGGAGACACTAGCATCGCCGCCATTGCCAGTCAAGAAATGTAGTGGTGTGTGTGGAGGAAGGAAATCATGATCCAAAGGAGGGAGTTACCTCCATCATTGCAATCAACGGAGGAGAAGTAAGAAATTGACACGAGTAAATCCTTCATTTCTCTTTGTTGATACCAATTTTGTGCTTACATGTATCAATTTTAAGAAAATCGGTCGTAATCATGGAAAAATGGGTATCAGGCAAAAATTGAGCCACGACTTTGGTGTGTAAGGGAAGAGGGTTCATGTGACAGACCGGCTATATTCCACCATATATGGCTTCCCCCAAATTATCGTACTTATACCGTATTCATATATATATTTATGTGGGTGGTCTTAAAATTTTTTCTTTTATTCTATTTTATATCGCGTGCATAGGATCTCATAAGGCCGAAATTCTTGAGTCGGCCTAATTAAATAGGTTTGTCAAACTAGGTTAGTCAACTTTTTGACCACTCGAGAATTTTAGTTCAGTCAGCTAGACACATGAGTCCAAAAATGAAATGGAGATGCCACTATGAACCACAAATTCTTCCCAACAAAAAATTAGCGAAAGTACATAATTTACCAATTAATTAAAATAATAGAATCATTTTATAAAATTTATCAAAAAAATCAAAAGAGGTTTACATCAATATCACTCATGCACTGCTACTTAATTCCCAATCAGTCTTTTACATAGCTAGTCCATCAAACTTTATTTTTTCTCGTCTGACATAAACTCAACATATTTTTTTTGGTAAGTAAGTAAATGAAATTAAAATAAAGAATGTACAAAATAAGTATTCTAACTCCAAGTATTTTGCCGACTTAGAGATAGAACAACAAGCTAGGGCATTCCTCGAGCACCACCATGAAACAATTCATGAAAACGATCGAACCAATCACATAAAAAATAAATAGATGAGCAACATTTAAAATGGCCAGAACAACCCGGCCCAAATACACTAACTGTCCATATCTCAAGCTCAACAAGCATGGACGCGGGAGACAGTGCTAATACAGAGCAAATCATACCAATGCAAAATTGCCTACATCCAGGTGCAATGCCTCCAAGAGTTAAAACACAACACAAAAAGTCAGCAACCTTTCCTGCAACTGCTCCCAGCAAATCAGCGTCATCAAGAACCATCAGCAAGCATGCAACAATTAATCAGCAAAGGAAGGCAGTGTGAGTACATTCAAGCATGTACCACTCCACCACCAAGCCGGCTGAACTGATCTGTAGCAAACAAGCAGCCAAAGAAATCCATCCCAAAGGCACTAAATGCTATGCTTAGTGTTTGAGATTTGCTACAACAATAGACAACAGCTTCAGCCAAATTCATTGTCACATTCCAACAAGGCTAAGCAACTACGGCTCAGTAGGAGCCTACAACCTCAGCAACTACTATCATTCACTCTGAAGAAAAGTCATGATATCCATGGACAATTCCAAGACCAGCAGACAACCATAGGAGACAATTCCACACAGGAATCTGGTTGCATGACAACCAGTAGATCCTTGGACAAATGCTGCCTCTCAAGCAGGCATACCACATCATGGCTAGCTCAGCGAAATGGCCTAAATCGAAACACCAATAACCCTCAGCATAATGATCAAAACAAACAACAGATGCAGCACATCAGGTCATCAGCATTGAGCAACATCAGTAATAGGCCTTCAGTCTATTATTCCAACATGCCAACAACAATGATCATCTAACCAACAGCAGCAAAATCAGCAAACCATCCAACATAAGCTCTAGGCAACTGCAGCAAAGCCCCAACACCAGCAAAAGTTTCCAACAGCAGCTGCACATCCTTGCAAAGAAATAACACTACACTGTCGCAACCAGCCGATACACCAAGAGCACATTCAACCCCGTGCCAGCAGCTTTGCAATATTGCCAAAGAGCAATAACACTGGGCTGACACTAGCACCAACTACAATTTAATCCAGCACCACATATTAAACAAGTAGCAATGCTGTACATAGCATCAGAACAGCCATAAGCCAACTGAAACCTTCATAGCAACAATCAACTATAGGATTCAACATTAAAATGGAGTAGCAGACTCAGCAGTAGAAATTGCAGCAATCATCACCGCACCAGCAAACAAATCTTGTAGCAACCATCATCACAAAAATAATTATCATCCTGAATACAATTCAACCAAAGCCCCATCAGCACAGAACCTAGGATCCAGGTGATGCCTTGGGTTTTTTGGATTTTTTCTTTCTCCGAGATTTTGATGGCTTCCAAGATTCACACTCCATAATCATCGCCTCATTGACACTTAAGAATTTCTCTTTGGAGTAGTCAATGGCCCGGCTCACACAAAGTTTACCAGAGAAATCACAGGGGCTTGCAGGGACAGCCCCCACATGCTTGATCGAATCCAAGCCATACTGTTTTGTCAGATGTGATATAGAACTAGGAGTTGGCTCACTATCTGTATCGGTTTCAGGGTCCATCATCGTCTGAAAGATGAGTGAGTAGAAGCCTAGCAAGGTACCCATATGCCTAAATACATAACTTCAACATAAATTAAAATGAAAACAAAATGCATATAGAACATAAAGCATGGGCCGAAGTTATTTTCATAAAACATAAACATAAGCAGAAGTCATTTTCATGCGAAATGGTTTCCAAAGCATATGCACATTCATGACCAAATGCTGATTCAAAATTAAATGCTAAAAACTCGCTACATTTAAGATTCATATCTCTTGACCAATAAAACTGCTACATTTAAGGCCTATAGCTCTCGGCCATCATATCCCATATCATAACTTTCAAAACACTACATTTAAGGTCCGTAGTTTTGATGAACAAAACCATTATATTTAAGGCCTACAGCTCTCGGCCGTCATATCCTACATCATAACTCCCCAAATGCTACATTTAAGTTACATAGTCTAGACCAACAAAATCGCTACATCTAAGGTCCGTAGCTCTTAACCAATAAAACTACTACATTTAAGGTCCATAGCTCTTGACAAATAAAATCGCTACATTTAAGGCCTGCAGCTCTTGGCCATCCAACACCTAATTCCGCAAAATAATACTCTTCCAAAAATCTGAAGTTCTTTATCTAAGCAATAAACCAAAGTTTAAATAGCCGAAGTTACTCAGTAATGCAAATAATTGGATATCTTTTACATGCCAATAGCCAGACTTCTTTTTAAACATGCTCATGACCAGACTTCTTCAAGGATGCAATTAACCGGACTCATGCAAATCAGCAAATAACTTGACTTCATGTAAATAAGCAAATAACCAGATTTCATGTAAATAAACAAATTACCGGACTTCATGTAAATAAGCAAATAACGAAACTACTAAAAATATGAAAATGTCGGACTTCTTTAAACATGCTTTCGTTCATAAACAACATCAATATACAAATGCACATAATTCTATTTCAAATCAGTCATAATAACGGAAGGAATTCTAATATTATTTGATCAGAAATCATGGAACGAAATCTCATCTGCAAAATCTAACGCGTATTTTGATCATAGGAAGGAAATCATTATGTCATGAGGAGTATCAAAACAATAATACAAATCAAATTCAAAATATGAATTTTAATAAAACGTTGTTGGGTACATTTATATGGAATCTGACCTATAAACTTCCTTGGATCTAGCCTAAATCTCTTCTTTTCTTTATACTTTACTCACAAATTGCCCCAACTCCTATCTTAACTCTCAAGTTTTGTATTTATAGACGTCAGGGTTGGTAGTAGTGGGTGAGGACAAGTTTTGTATGAATCGTGGTCTTGGATATGACCTTTTCATTGTGTTTGGGGTATCCCCATTTGTCTTTGCTCTAATTTTAAGTTG
>JAOVVI020013704.1:0-11759 GCA_028571085.2 Nepenthes alata | reverse complement strand
AGATGCATAAAATATTGGAAAAAAGGTAAAATAATCTAATGACTTTAAAGATGAGTCAAAAAATAATTTTTAAGACTTTTAAGAGGCCTGTAATAAATTATTTACGGAATGCTTATAGTCAAAAGAGCTAACAAGCCCTGAATAAAAATTATTTAAATTTTAAAAAGTGAAAAATGACTCTCCAGACCAAACTAGACCATAATAACAACAAATATTAAAATCTTGTAAAATCATTAAATTAACAAATTGAGACCTTTGAAATGGACCATGAAAAAGTAAAAAATAATCTTAAAATATATTCTAGTAAAATTAAAAAAAAAAACTTGATAAAAATAACTTAAAATAAAAAGAGCATTGGCTTTATCAAAGAAACGTAAAAAACCAATATTAACTCAAACATTATTTTTATCATGGCTACTTTGATTCCTAAAAAGAAAACTAGTAAAGGTAACAATTATCAAATGGGATGACTAGAAAGACAACTTTTGAGAACTAATTAAGGAGTTAATCTAATGTATCTCATTCTGTCTTTAGATTTATTCTCAGATATCATCGATGTAAAAAAATTTGACATATACGCCCACATTATTATACAACTCATATTTATATTGATTACAAATGAAGTAAAAGATTAACTATTTTGTCAATTAGATTATATATTTGAATAAAAAAATTACCAAATTGATTAAGAAAGTTAACTTTAAAAATAAAGTATTGATCAAATAGAGTGATTTCGCAAACCAAGAAGCAATATTGCCAATAAAATAATATAATATGATATATGAAAATAAAAAATAAATAAGTAAAATTTAAAATAAAAATGAAATATTTCATTTTTCATGCACCTAACCAACTCTCATGTACCGCTCGTGCAAAACTTCTCATTTGCCTCCGGCACCTCCCACACACCTAATGCACTGCTCACTATGCATTACACCTACTTTGCACATATCATCCGCTCATGGATAGATACTCCAAAAAATTAACACCTAAAGAGCGCCTTTTTTTCTGCTCGGGCACCGTTTCTCCTACTTGTAGCAGCTATAATGTGCCTGATATGTGTACATATGCCAATCTATAATATCTTTAATTCTTCTTATGGTATTCATGTACCGAGTCTACTTTTACTTTTTCTCCTCAAGTTTTCTCTCATCACCCTCTCTTTCTATCTTCATTCTTGCCAAATCTACTCATTTCTTCCAAATTTAAAGAAAATCCAAGTTATGTTATCTCCTTCTCTCTCATCCCCTTAAAGTTATTGGGTCTTCCATCTAAGAAGTTAGCTACACCCCACCATGGTAATGGTTTTTCATCTTTTGTAGTAAGATCTCTCGTACTAGTAATCAAATCTTGTTCATTTTTATTAGAGTATAAAAAATTTTGTTATAAATTTGAACATTTTAGAGATGCATAGTTTTGGGGAATCCATTTTAAAACTCACCCATATTTTGAAGTTAGCTAGGCCCCACCATGGTAGTGGTTTTTCACCTTTTGTAGTAAGATCTCTCGTACTAATAACCAAATCTTGTTAATTTTTATTGAAATTTAAAAGATTTGGTTAATAAATTTGAACATTTTAGAGGTGAATAGTTTTGGATGATCCATTTTAAAACTCACCCATGTTTTAATCATCTCTTCTTTAAGATTTGGGTCTTAATTGGGGTTAATAAGTGTTACTCCCATGCAACTTTGGCTTCATTAGTTGGGATCTCGACGTTCTTGATTTATATCGTATCAGATGTGTAATTTTTATGAATAAATCTTCTCATTTTAATTTTAAATGGCCACTTTCAAGAAAGCTGTCGGAAAGCATTCTTGAAGTGGCCCATCCACTGTATCACTTGCTGTATCATTGCTACTGCAAAAGATCCCTTCTAAAAACAAATGAGCCACCATTAGTTCACTTTAGAATGAGTGGTCAATCTTGCTTCTCTTGATCATCCATCTCTTCCAGTTTTGTTAACCGGTACTTGAAACTTGTCCTTGCAAGCTTATCTCTCCATCGGTCATCATTATCCAAAACCTTTATGCAAACATAAAGAATATAGACAAATTACCAAACTCTTTTCCTACCTATTTAAGAAAGCATACTCTTCGGATTACTCTAAAGGCAATGCCAACACCTTGTATCTCCCTTTGGTGTCCTTTTCAGACTATCCCTGTTAGTTCTATGAGATGCTTCTATTTGATGTATCACATCATTTCTACATGATACTCCTATGACTTAACATGAGAAATTTTTTAAAATAATATATTTTACTTTTCACCGATTTATTATATATCATATTATATTTACCAATATTTTTCCTATGATATTCTGTCTCATTACCTCTAAATAAAACTTTATTCCTTTATGTTCTTTTCCTTGATGATCAATCGATCTTCCATTATACCTTTTCTCAAACATGAATTTCGCATTTGTTGGCAAGACGAATTACAACCTTCCACATGGTTGTTTTATTCAATAGCCAATTATGGGTTTGGGGGTCTCATTTTTAGATTTGCCTCGTGTCCTTTTAGGTAAGCCCATCAATCACACAGCCATTAAATAGAGCCAAGCTCATACCCGCCAGCACTACCCTAATCATCATGATCCTATGGATGAGGTTCCAAGTACTAACTTGTCCCAATTTGCTCATGGCTCCTTCTCGCCACTCCCTCCTGGTCTACATGTTGAGTTATTATGGGTCATCTCTTTAGGTTGCTCAATTAGCTTGCTACCACCAATGCAGATATATCACGGATTGCTGCAAATCAAGATTGGTTAGAATCTTATTTCCTAGAAGGATTTTAGCATATTGATGCCTATATTGACCAGTTCGACAATCAAAATGCCTATGTGAAGAAGAGCTTGGACCATATTTTTTAATGAGCAATGCTCCATGAGGAGAAGTGACCGTGCCTTTTTTTTGTTTGAGTTGGATTGCTAGCTGTGTATCTAAATTTGTATACTTCAAAATTGTTATATATTAATGCCTCTTGACAAAACTGTAATATAACTATTATTTATTTTTCTATATATTTTCTGAATTTACACTAACATTTCCTGGTGGGGTTTTGGAATGGAGACCCATCAAGTTCCCTAATATTTGAAATATGTTTAGACCTTATGATATTTATTAGAATCCATTAAAATTTGGTAGATGTCCTTTGAGATATTGTGAATGTTCATCAAATTGACATCATAAATGTTATTATTAATATTATTTATTAAGTTGTCCTTATTGACCTATTTAGCGATGTCAATTATTTTTGTTGGCTAATTATTATCCAAAACTAATTATTTATATATATATATATATATTATATCTTGTCTTATAATTGAAAAATAAATTAATGAATGAGTTCTTTAGATCATTTGATTTTCATTGATGTTTGCTTTGGTCATAGTTATTTGATGATCATTGTTAATAACAATGGCTAATTCTAAAAATGGAGGGAGAGCTATAGACTTTGCATTCTTGAGAGTCTAGCTGAAAATATTTTTTCTATGAGATAGATTTAGATACTATTTATTTTTATCATGTTGCTTTCAAAGCTATATATATATTTTATTTTTATTTTTTTGAGCTTTTGATGTATCTTGATTGTTTATTTTATTTATTTATCTAAAAAGTGTTAATTTATCATTTATATTATAAAATAAATAATATTTTTGAGATTGATAATTTTTTTATATAGTCAAATCCAAACAATGGTCCAAGGCCAAGTCCAAATCACCAAAATAAACCTCGGCTAAGGATGTGTGACCATCTTGTCCTCCGGACGTTGACCCACCACCCCTATTGGATCTATATTTGCCAAGAAACCGTTTAAAATATCGTGATAGAGATGATTAAAATTAGACCTTATTAGACCAATATAATTACTTTGATCTAAAATTTTAATCATGAAACACTCATTGTTAAATAAGAATGAAATATAATATATTTTTATTTTTAAAAATAATATTTAATTAGGAAATTATTATTTATATGAAAGTAAAAAAAAAATGAAAACAAATACTTGAAAACGCAAATTTTGATTTTTCACATAAAATTTACACCCAAAAAATACATTTATTAAAGATTATCATTTATATAAAATTTTAAAATTTTTATTTCCACAAAGAAAAAATATATATATGTAAAAAAATGAAACTTCAGCGTATAAATTAACCTGAAATTTTGTCCAGTGTGTCCCCTAAACCTCTGCAATTTCTCTACAATTCAAGAGCAACTTATGCACCGCTAGCAAACCTGCATCTGTGTCGGCGACGGCGGCGGCGGCGAATTGCCGATGAGTCGGCTGCCGCCGTCGTCGTCGTAGATCGAGAGATGCAAACACCGTAAATCGGCAGTTGCATTCAGAAACAAATTTGTCATCGTATGAATTCAAAAAATTGAATTTTGAGATCCCGAAATTCAAAAAGAAAATCTGTATTCGGTTGGGGTAGATATGAAGAGTGACATGTAAAGCGTACGCCATTGGAATGCCTAACGATCTTGGTTCTTTTTTCTAGAGCCACCCGAAGTTGTCAATTGCTCCTCTTGTTTGCGAACGCCGTGAGATCTCTGGAATTTATTCAACGGCAGTGATTCTTGCACCACCGTCCGCCCTTCCACACCTCCTCTAGCGGTTGCATCGGAATGACTTTGCAGACAAGGAAGAATGATTGGCTGTACACAGTTGCTATGGAAGAGGAAGAAGAGATTCTTTAATTCAGCTGGTGTTTGGATTTTTCTTAATTTCTGGTATATTATACTAAATTGTGAGTAAAATGTTCTTACCAACTTTATCCTTATTTTTCACTCAAAAAGGATGGAAGGATATATTCAGTACATTTTAGTCTCTATTTTTTAATAAATAATTATAATTTAATTATTTAAAAAATTAATTAAATTATTATTGTCTACTTAAAAATAAATAATCAAGATAAAAAAAATAAGTATTTTTATTTTTTTAAGAGATGAAACCCCTTTTTTTAGAAGATAGGGGCTCTCCTATTAGACCTTTTGCTAAATAATGAGAGAAAAATACACTAATTTGGAAGCACTTGCTAAAATCTATGAAAGATTAAGATTTTAAAACCCTAAACCTATTATAATAGGTTAAAACCACACTAACCAAAACAGTGGGGAATATGTCCTTACAAAGTTTGAAACTCCAGTTATATCTCTTCATACAAATGAGTGATTATAAGACTCAAACTTATATCAAATATAAATTTATAATGATCAAACATTAGATGAGCTATCCTCAAATCTAAAAATAAAGTATGACAAATTTAATATTTTTAGACAATCTTCTCTTAAACAGATTGCTGACATTGTACTAACATTGTGATAATATAAGTAATTTTGACAAATTTTATGTAATTTTTAATGTATGAGTAGTAATACTCTCTTTATAATTACTATCATCCAAATAACTTCTAATTCCTTATGTACTGAATTGATTTACTACATTGGTTGGAAAATCATATTACATTTACATTGTTGGGTCACTCTCTTGTCGTGTTTGTGTCCGCGGACATGTGGAGACAAATGGACACGAACGTTTGAAAAAATTTTAGAATGTTCGTCCTCGGGGTGACTGGAAGAATTGGACGAGGACTACTCAGAGGCATCATGTCCGAGAGGCTGACATGGACGAAGACTACTCAGAGGCATCATGTCCGAGAGGCTGACATGGACGAGGACTACTCAGAGGTATCATGTCCGAGAGGATGACATGGATGAGGACGCTGGAGCCTAGGCGTTGACTTTCTCTCTCTCGTAGGCCTGTTGCAGCGGCGTATTACAGGTGGACAGTTGACATGCTCTGATTGGTGATTCAGGCGGCTTCAACTTCCAAGGTGACAGGCCTGCCATCCTAGCATGCCGGGCGTGCGCCTGTCATGGCAGGCCTAGGGGGCGTAGTCCTGCCACCCTACTGGTAGTAGGGTGGCTGGGCGGTCAGCCAAGTGGCCCCCCCTGGTACTATATATTGGGCTGCTGCGTGAGAGAAAAATGAGTATGAAAGAGCAAGAGTGGCGAGAGTGCAAGCAAGATTGAGAGAACAATCTTGGGAGAGTAAAAGGGCTATTGTGAAAGAAAGAGGAGTGCACCACCGGTGAGCGAAGGGAGAAAGAGAAAAATAGAGTGAAAAGAAGAATGGTGTTCTTCTTGGTTTGCTCTGGAGAGTTTTTCTATTTGACTTCTCGGGTGTGTAGCGGATACTCCATCTTGGAGGTTTATAACCTTTTTCACATAGTTGATTTGCTGTTGCCTCTGCTCCCGTGATTTTTTTCGTCGGTTCCAGAAGGATTTTCACGTTAAAATTGGTGTGTATTCTCTCAGTTTCAGTCTTTCCTTGCTAGCTGTCCGTCCGAGCGATGTCCCTGTGTCCGAGTGTCTTATCCTCTCGGCCATTGCGCTCAGGTGCATTCTGTCCGAGCGCCCATTTTGCCCCAACAGGCAGGCGAACACCCGGCGTGCCAAAATGGTAGGCCTGACACCCAAGAAAGTTGTAGCCGCCTCAACCTCCAATCAAAGTGGGTCAACTTTCCACATGTAAAATGCGGCTAGAGCAGGCCTACCTAGAGAGAGAGTCAACGCCTAAATTTTCGGAGTCCTCATCTATGTCCTCAGCTACCTCTCGGACATGATGCCTCCAACGAGTCCTCGTCCGTCTTGACAGGCTTCTCGAACCACTCAAGAAAATATGCGTTCTTTTCCTCCTTGTGAGTCATCAGATAAAAGTACCACGAGGAAGTGACCCTAACAAACTTCCCCTCACGACAAAGTGGGAGTGAAGTTAGTTAGACAGGTAATGTCACAACAAGCTTCTAACTTTCCCTTTGGCAAAACTTTGGTCAACATGGCCGAGCTATTGTCATCTGACCGGACATTTTCAATTGATAGCTGTCCATTATCAAAAATATCTCTCACCCAATGATAGTGCACGCCAATGTGCTTCAACCTGGAATGAAATGAGGAGTTTTTACACAAGTGAATGTCATTTTGGCTATCACAGAGGACCTCATGCGTCTCTTGCTTTAGACCTAATTCTTGGATAAACCTCTTCATCCAAAGCATATCTTTGCAGGCGTTGGTCACGGTAATGAACTCTGTCTCCGTAGTTGAGAGAGCAACGCATTTCTGTAACTTGGACTGCCAAGAGGTCGCCCCTCCCGCAAATTTCACCAAGTATCCGGACGTTGATTTTCGAGAATCAACGTCCCCGGCCATATCGGTGTCCGTGTACCCAACCAGCTGAAGCTTTTCTCCTCCAAACTGCAAACCCATCTTGGAGGTCCCACGGAGATATCTACAAATCACTTTACCGTGGACCAATGCTTCATTCCTGGGTTTGAGAGAAATCGGCTCACAAGAACAACCTCACGAGCAATGTCTGGCTGCGTACACACAGCCACGTACATCAGACAACCAACAGCCGAAGAGTAAGGAATCTTACTCATGCGCGCCTTCTCAGTGTCTGAGGACAGACATTGCTGCTTTCTTAGCCTAAAATGGTTGGCCAATGGGATACTGATAGGCTTGAAGCTTTCCATATTGAATCGCTGAAGCACATTTTCAACATAGCCTTCTTGGGACAGCCAGAGCTTCCTGTCCGCTCAGTCGTGAAATATTCTGATCCTTAGAATCTGCTTCGTCAGTCCGAGGTCTTTCATGACAAAAGACTGCCCCAGTTGCTCTTTTAGCTCCTTGATCCGAGCACTGTTCTGTCCGATAACCACCGTGTCGTCCACATAAAGGAGGAGGATGACGAAGTCATTTTTTGAGAATTTTTAGACAAAGACACAGTGGTCAAAAGTAGTCTTATGGTATCATTGTCCGACCATGACAGACTCAAACTTCCAGTACCACTATCTCGGAGCTTGCTTCAGCCCGTACAAGCTCTTCTTCAAATGACAAATCAATATTTCCTTCTCCTTGACTTCAAAGCCATCTGGTTGCTCCATGTAAATCTCTTCCTCTAGATTTTCATGGAGAAAAATTGTCCAGACATCCAGTTGCTCTATCTCCAGATCTAGGGCCGCTGTTAGTTCGAGCACCACACCGACAGAGGACATCTTCACAACAGGTGCAGAAATTTTATCAAAGTCAACACCCTTGCGTTAACCAAAGCCCTTCACCAGAAGCCATGCCTTGTGTCTTGGCTTGCTCGCATTCTTGATCATCTTTAGCCGGAAGACCCATTTGCTCTTCGGGGCCTTCTTTCCCTTAGGTAGTTTAGCCAGCTCAAAGGTATGGTTTTCATGAAGAGAGGCCACTTCCTCCTTCATGGCCTCAAACTATTTATCCTTCTGAGCGCTACACATGGTCTCGCCAAAATCTTCTGGTTCTCCAGCAACAGTGAGGAGGACGTACTCACTTGCTGATAGGCGGATGGATGGACGTCTCTCCCTGGACAACCGTCTCCCAAGGGCCACCTCAGCATATTGAGGGGTCAAATCTTCAACCTGATTCTCTTGAGACGCTGGAACCGCCTCATCATGGTTGCCAGACACTCTTGGTTCGCTGATACTGGACACAAGAGGCACTGACGGACATCATCCACATCAACTCTGTCCGTCTGGAAAGTATTGGGTTGAGACTTCTTCTCTTTCCCAATGTCCTCGATGGTCTCTTCCTCAACAAAGACCACGTCTCGAGACCGGACCAGCTTCTTTTCCTTTGGGTCATAGAACCTATACTCAAATTCGTTCTCGCCATAGCTCAGAAAGACGCAATGCTTCTTCTTTAGCTCTAGCTTGCTCCTCTCATCTCTCGCAACATGAACAAAGGCCTTGCAGCCAAACGTCTGAAGATGGTTATAAGTTGGTTCCTTCCCGGTCCAGATCTTTTCGGGAACTTCCCCGTCCAGAGGCTTACTGGGCGATCGGTTGATCACGTGGGCAGCCTCCTTCAAGGCCTCGGCTTAAAAAGATCCCGAAAGCCTGGTCTCGGATAACAAGCACCTGACCCTTTCCATCAAGGTGCGATTCATCTTTTCGGCCACGCCGTTCAACTATGGCGTCTTCGATGGAGTCCTTTGATGCTTGATGCTGCGAGCTCTGCAATAGGCATCAAAGGTCCCAATGTACTCTCTACCGTTGTCGCTTCGGAAGGCCTTCAGCCTCCTCCTGGTCTCACGCTCAACGAGGACATAGAACTGCTCAAAGATTTCCGTGACCTGATCCTTGGTCTTCAACGGGAACACCCACAGTTTTCTTAAGCAATCATCAATGAATGAAATAAAATATTGTGCTCCTCCAAAAGACCTTTCCGGGAGGGGACAACACACGTCCGTGTGGATGAGCTCTAGGATCTCGGACCTCTTGGAAGATGTGTCTCCCGAAAAAGAGACTATCTGTTGCTTTCCCGCCATACAATGAGGGCAAGTCATCGGCCTTTCTTCATCCATCATTGTGATGTGACCCTTCTTGGCCAGATGACTCATGCCTTGCTCACTCATGTGTCCGAGCCTTTTGTGTCACTTTCCCGAGGACTCCACACATCTTGTGGCATTCACCTTTACTACCTTGGCCTTTGCTTTCAGCGCGTAAAGGCCTGAGACCTTTACTCCTCGGGCAACCACCATGGAACCCTTCCTCAGCTTGAAACTGCCATCACAAAAGACGCTGCAGTATCCTTCATCATCAAGCCGTCCTACTGAAATGATATTCATATAAATATTGGGGACGTGTCGGACATCCCTCAAAATCAGTCGGGCTCCAGTGCTTGTCATCAAGGAGACGTCGCCTCGTCCAACGATCTCGGACGTCTCTATGTTGCCCATCTTCAACACTCTTGGGGCACACGGAGTGTAAGTGGAGAACAATTATTTCCTGGAGGTGACATGGATGGATGCGCCAGAATCCACCACCCAGTCAGAGGCCTGCTCGGTCACGCTCACAGAGTCCTCAGACTCGCAGGCCAAAAGGAGGTCACCTCCTGTGACAACAGAGACCGAAGACTCTTCCTCGCCATGTCTCTTTTTGCCCCTCTCATTTCCAGCGTTTTCACGTTTCCACTTATAACAAAACTTCTTGATGTGGCCCTTCTTGCCACAATGGTGGCACTCCATGTTCTGGTACCGAGAACATGACTTACTCCGCCCTTTGTCTTCAGACTTTTGGCCACGCCCTCTGCTCCTTCCCCTAGATTCGGTGACAAGGACCTCGGAGTACTGAGAGGTGGACGTACCCTAAGAACGCCGTCTCACTTCGTCATTCAGCACAGCTCCTTTGGCCATCTCCAAAGTCACTACGCCGTTAGGAGCTGTATTGGCAATGGTGATCCTCATGACCTCCCATGAGTCCGGGAGGGTTATCAGGAGCCAAAGTCTGAGCACCTCATCCTCAAACTTGATCCCCATGCCATTCAGTCGGTCCACGCAGCCCTGAAACTCATTCAGGTGGTCGGCGACAGATGAGCCATCCTTGTATCGAATCTGCATCAGCCTCATCAAGTGGAAGATTTTGTTATTTTTTATTTTGGAGGCATAGAGCTTTTGCAGCTTCTCCCAAAGCTCCTTGGCATTTGTCTCTCCGTGAACGTGGTTGTACACATTATCGTCCACGAACTACCGGATATAACCGCACACTTGCTTGTGCTCCAACGTCCACTCCTCGTCCGTTTTTATCGCCGGTTTTTGTGTGGCAAAAACAGGATTATGCATGGACTTTACAAAGAGCAAGTTTGACATCTTGCTCTGCCAAGTGTCAAAGTTGGTTCCATTTAAACAAGTTATTTTGCTTCCAACCTCCATAGCAATCAGCAACAAGGTCACCGTCTAAAGAACCAAAATCTCTGATACCACTTGTTGGCGCAAAACGGAAGACACAGTGACCGAGCGGACGGGGCACTCGGACAGCAACAGAGCAGAGCTCTCAGACGGACAGCCAAAAGTAGAGATAGAAAAATGAGAGAAACACACACGAGATTTAACGTGGAAAAATCCTTCTTAACTAAGAAAAAAACCACCAAAGAATACACTATAAAGAATTGATTGTTTACAAGAATGTTAGCTACACAAAGTCCAAACAAAGAAAAATAATCACAATTGTATATCACACAATCTCTCTCTAAAAAGTGTCTCTCTCTATATCTTTATAATAAAGGCTTATCCACAGCTCTCTCCAAGCACACTCCAAGTGATTGCCTCAGCACGCCCCAAAACACACAGCTCTCAGCAAGGACACAATCATACATATACACATGAGGCCTAGTGGTCGGCCAGCCACCATAACAGTAGGGTGGCAGGATTACGCCTCCTAGGCCTGCCATAACAGGCGCACGCTCAACGTGCAGAGTGACAGGCCTGACACCCTTGGAAGTTGTAGCAGCCTCAACCTTCCAATCAGAGTGGGTCAACGTCCACCTGTAAAATGCGGCTACAGCAAGCCTACGGAGAGAGAGAGAGAGTCAATGCCTAGGCTTTCAGAGTCCTTATCCATGTCCTCAGCGACCTCTCAGACATGATTCCTCCAAATGAGTCCTCGTTCGTCTTGACAGGCTTCTCAAACCACTCCAAAAGCCCGCGTCCTTTTCCTTGTCGTGTACGCAGACCAAGCACCACGAATGGAGTGACCCCAACAGAGCACACATCAGGTATGCTTCAAATGCTATAGGCAAGATAAACTATACACGAGTGCAAGAGAGGAACACTTTAGGCACTGATATTTTGGAGAAATTATGCAGAAGCAATAGAAAGGCACAATTCAGGCATGGATTATTTCAGACAGAATACGGAGCGTTGGATAGGCGTCTATGAGATACAACAAATAATGA
>JAOVVI020013700.1:0-11760 GCA_028571085.2 Nepenthes alata | reverse complement strand
GAGGGAAAACTAAGGGAGAGAGGGGGAAGGAAGTCACAATTATTCAATTGCATTTAATTTCTCAAAATATTCATCATTCGTCCCTCCACATAATAGAAGTAGGGTTCTTATATAGAGAATTTGAATTCTAGATTAAGTTGGAAAGAAATATAACTTTTAAACTAAGTATGACTTAAATTCCTAAAAGAAAAGAAAATTTCAATCAAATAAAAACAAATCAAATAAAATCGTAATCTTTTAAATAAAATAAAATTAAAGGGAATTAAAATAAATATTTTCTAATTTGGTATAATTTGAATGTTTGCACCAATTTTTTCTGGGTAGTGGCTGCTGCTTCGTCGGCAGTGGCTGCTGCTTCGATTTGCACTGTCTCCTTGATGTCTTTGGTTGATGCAGAGGAACTGGGTCTCTGCCTCTTTTCATGCTTCTTTGTTTTTTTTTTTTTTGTTTTCTTTTTTCCACAAACAGAACACTTTTTTTTTTTACAATATAAAGAGGAGGCAGTATTGGTGGAGACGGATTTGCCGGCAGAAGATGCGACTGGATGCACAAGCGGGCGGTGGGACAGTGGATGTGATGGTATGGTGGGTTGCTGATTGTAGGTTGTAGGAAGTTGTGTGGCTGGTTATTGGTTGCGGGAATGTGATATTGGGAGAGGCAATAAAAGAATAGGATTTTATCTCTGATATCAATTTGCTGTAGGAAAAAAGAAAAGTAGGGAAGAGAGACCGAGGGGTAGAGATAAGAGTAGAGATTAGAGGGGTAGAGATAAGAAAGAGAGAAAACTAAGGGAGAGAAGGGGAAGGAAGTCACAATTATTCAATTGTATTTAATTTTTCAAAACATTCATCATTCGTCCTTCCACACAATAAAAGTAGGGTTTTTATTTAGAGAATCTGAATCCTGAACTAAGTTGGAAAGAAATATAATTTCCTAACTAAATATGACTTAAATTTTTAAACGAAAAGAAAATTTCAATCAAATAAAAACAAATTAAATAAAATCGTAGCATAATAAAATCAAATAAAAATAAAATAAAATTAAAGGAAATCAAAGTAAATCTTTTCTAATTTGGTATAGTTTGAATGTTCGCATCAATTTGTGTGTTGTCCTTTTGTATTCATGTATATAATAAATTGATATTATTATTGCTAACCCATTGGCTTCACAGAGATTAGATAGTGGCACATAAGATAACATCTCTACTAACCACGAGGATATAGAAACTCTATACCTTCGTTGACATTGCTAGAGTGATGGGTACATGCTTTTTAGGACTAATTCGTATGGAATTAATATGGCACATCGATGCTGACGACTACATAAAAGTGCAGTCATCTACGAAGCTTTGCTCAGTGATTTATAGAGATTGCTATGAATTGATTAAGTCACTAGGTTCTTCCGGATACTAGCTAAGCTAATAGATATGAGTTTCTTTCAATCAAATCAGTAAGGTTATGGATTGATTCAAGATGCCGCCTCCTCCTTAGAACCCATTGATGGGGCCTCAGCCTAGGAAGGGGAGAGTGGCTGAGTGGTCGATCCATGTGATCCTTTCTGACCTTGAGGAGAAGTGTTTTTCCCACCTTTCAATCAATTAAGTACAATACCTTGCAACTCTACAATTCACAAAGTATTTTCTGTGAGAAGTGCCATCTGTGGATCAGCCATCTAGAAGTACTAGGTATAATCATGTATGTTATTCACAAACATGCAGATAAGTCAACATATAGGTACATGCCCAGCATTCCTTTGCTGTTTATCTACCAGCGTTCCTATATTTTTATTTTCCAATAATATTTTTTTCCCTTCAATGAATTACTTATATTTTCTATTATTTGTGTGGGGCAATAAACTTTTATCTATCCTTTTAATCTCACTCTCTTTATAATGCCAAATATTGAATTATTGCAGCTTCTTCCGTGCATTGACTTGGATGAAGAATGAATTCCTCAAAACTCAGGACAAGTTGGACACCATCGCCCAGGTACCATGCTATGAATTCTATAGCCTTCATGAATTTCCCACTCTGGTTTACTTGGAGTATTTCTGCAGTTCTCTTGCTGTGTGGTTTGCCCTTGAAGATTTACTTCATTTTGGTCTCATAGAAGTTGCACGAAGGACAATTATTAGAAATTAGTATTTCTAGCTTCATTGGCAAAATCAATTTGATTTTTGAAGAACTAGGATTTGGTTATTTGCCAATAGGAGAATGACGACAAATCATGTTGTCCTTTGACTTCATGGGGAATTTGCATGGAAATTAAGCAAAATAGGTAAGAACAGTTTTATTTGCACCGGTTAAACAACCCAGAACAGAAATAACTACTGCATGAACATCGGCCTCTCTTGTTATTTCATAGTCTTTGTGAGTGGCAAAGTCCATACATAATTTAAAACTAGGTTGAGAAATTTGTTTAATTATGGTTGGATTGGAAGCATCTATAACAATAATTTTGAGATGGGTCTCTTGATACCTTCGTTATTCTTCTCATTGGAGTCAACGCCCGACTACTGGGGCACCTATTTTAGTTCCCAATACAAGAATCAAAAAGAAGGACATGCATCACGGTGCTCTCATTTCGTTCTTTCAAAATCCTTTGTCAAGATATTCATTTTTCTGGATAAACAGATAATATAATTCAACATAGTGGCAAGTTGATTGCATCTAGAACGAAAAAAAAAAAAATCTACAGAATCCAAAATTTTGAATTATTGAATTTATCTCCGTCTGGTCATGCCTACCAAGATAGAGAATTTTGTTCTAGGTCAATTTGATAGACTTTTCCCCCTGATTTTCCAATCACCCCACAGTTATTCTATATCCATCAAAGCTGTTTTTCTTGTTTAGAGATTAACGTGGGGGATAAAAGAAGGGTTCTTGGCTGATCAATGTTTTAGTCAAATACTTAGATTTGCAAGGGACTTCCCAGCACAAGATGCCTTGTTGATCAGCCCCTTGCCCTTGCAAAGGGCAGAGGACAAAAAGGAAGGAAATAGATTCAAAAAAAAAACAAATGAGTTATAGATCTGCTGCTGTATTGATGATTCCAGTACAATTATAGTGCTTACATTGCTTTCCCTCTGTGGCTCTTTGGTTTTGCAGATGGAGCTGAGGATTATTAGACTAAAGAACAAGCAGCTCAAGAAATAGAGAAGGGTTTGCTACATTTTCTTCAGGTGTCAGCCATGGTTGCAGTCAGAAACTTACGGAATTAATATCATACTGATAAAGTTATGCCTAGTTGAACCTTGGTGTTAAGAAAACCATGGAAACCTCAGCCTTCTTATCATTTGTCTTTGTGTTTTCTTCTCGACACCGAAGCAGAGTAGTGTCGGTAGGCATCCACTTGATGCAGCGCTTTCCGGCATTGATGTTGCATGCTGTTGTCTGATACTATTAGTCAGCTCATTTCGACGGTGGTTGTAAACAGTGATACCATGAGTCTTGATGTCTTCAAAATAAAGAAAACCTCACCATTTGGTACACTTCTTACTCGGGATGATTCTAAGGTATGTAAGGAGATTCGAGCCTCCTGTACACTTCACTTGATTAAAATCGTTCAACTGAGTCAAAATTTTATCGTGTTTAGTTAAAGTATATTGATATTACAGATGAATATAATCAATACATTAAGTCTAATTAAATTTTTAGATTGGGTATAGTCATAAGTGAAAGTGATTGGTTTGACCTTGCTTCGATTATGAATTTTTTTTATATGAATATATGTTTATTTTAAATAAATGCCAAATGAAAAAAAAATTCATTTCCATAGTTTTTTATATAAGGAATTTTTCTTAAATACACATTTAAATAATATTTTATTCTGTTTATTATAATTTTAAAAATGTTTTAGTTTTTTGGGTTCTTTTATAACTGAAATTTTAGTCACAAATACTTAAATTAAAAATATACATGGGCAATTCCAATGCTTTTATAGAAATAAATAAGTTTATAATAATAAATGAAATTTATGAGATTAACTGAAAATATTTTTTTTTAAAAAAATTAAATTCAGTTTATTATTTCTTTAAAGGAATTTTTATCTTATTTGTATAAATCTTGCTCTTGAGTGGGTTAAATTAACTAGTTTTGGGATTCTATTTCTTCCCATCTTATATTTTTTCTGTTTGCCCATTCAATCAAAATTGAATTTCAAATTTTAAAAATAAAAAGTATTAATATAGTTATGTTTAAAAAAATTATAATATTAATATTTATTTAATATGAAAAGGTAATACATAAAATTTTTTAATAAAAAATATTATTTAACTAATATTGATGGTACACTAGTAATGGACTCGCTTAAGGAGAAGCCCAAAAAGGACAGTCAACGTTCTTACGGCCCACTTAAGAAGGCGGGCCAGAAACTGGAAAGCCCAAAACAAAAACAGTCAACGCGGGCGTTGACCGTCTTGGTGGCTAACTTGCTCGCGGACGGTAAACTCGATGTTGACCGTCGTGCGAAGTAAAACTGGGCATTTAGAAGCTTTCCTATAGTGATGGGCCTATTCTATTATGGCCCACAGGCCATCAGTGGATCGCGAGCCACTCTCCTTTCGTCCTTTACGAGGGCGGCCAATACGCTGACGGTCAACTCAGGCGTTGACCATCTGCGCCATACACATTGAGCCCAAATAACGCCTTTCTACAGTAATTGGCCTACCCCGTTTGAGGCCACGACTCATCCCACGGTCAACAACAGTCTTCCACGCGCCTTCCACGATTCTAAGAGGATATTGACAAGATTGACGCCCTTCAAATAAGGAAGGCGCCAGATCTTTTCAATATCTTGCCCGCCAAGACACTCCAATGGTAATATGTTGAAAAGGAAGAAAATAAACTTGAAAAACTGTTGGTCGTCACACAAGGAAACTATCACACCCCCTTGGCAACTGACATCTGCTCCACAAGGTAAGCCAGTCAAGGTGGAGATAGTGGATCACGCCTTTCAAAGAAGGGGGATCACCCTATCGACCATAAATAAATCCTAGAACCCTCGTTCGAGGTACGTTTTTCATCTAGGCTTTCATCCACACTTTGATCCTCGCTCACATTCAAACTCTCCTTCAAGCTCTCAATACCCGCTTACTGTCTGATACAGATCGAGTTACACAAAAGATTCTAAGTGTTCTAAAACGAGCTCCCTCTCGCCTGCTGTGGCCAGAAGCTCTCAGAACCTCACTACCATCTCTAAGGCAACAAGCGAGCCATTCACGGCCGTTCCCTGCCTTCCCGCCATCCAGATACAAGAAAGGCATCGTATCTCTCTTACATCTGGATCTACACACTCCTCGTCCCCCTCATCATGCTCAGTATCTTTTCAGTTTCTTTCATCGGAGATTACCTTACTCACTTGAGCGTCGGAGTGTTTTCAGTGGGATAACTTCCCGCCGATAACGCTGACCTCTTGTTCATTTTAGTGGTGTGCAGGACCCGCACTCGATGAATGGAGCCGGATCGAATCATCCAAGAAGAATCCGAATCTGTTCGAAGTCGAATCGAGGTACGCATTAAATATTATTTAATATTTAAATTTAAGTTGTTAAATTTTTACTAGATATTGCCAATTTTTTTAGAAAATTGAATAAAGTATTTTTATTTTTTTGGGCATATTAAACATGCTGTTCATATTTATTTGTATAAGTATTATTCAAATAAACTTATAGCATATTTATATACATAGTTCTATTTAAATTTTAAAGAAATAAAAAATAAAATAAACAACGAATGAATTATAAAATTATTGTAAATTACTGAAATAATTATAATTATTCTTATTTTCTTCTCTCTCGTGAGCCTGTTTCTTTCTTCCGACGTTTAACCTAAGCTCTGTCATCTGTCACTCTTATCCTCATTCCCTTCTTTGTTCATCGCTCGATAGCAGTATCTTCAATCTCTTCTAATCGTCGCCGGAATCGCGTCGTGCATTCGCTATCACTTCATCATCGCCAGCGGATTATCAAACGGTATGTTTTGAAGGAATATTGAAGTGAAATCAAACCCAAGGTCGGTGAATACTTAGTGTATCCTCGTCTTTCTCATGATACGATACTGCGTCAGAAGAAAAACATGTTCTTAGATTCTAAAGTAGAATTGTGTATTTCTTACTTAACTTACTGTTCTGCGTAATTGTTTTCCATTACAGCAGTGACCAAGTAACTTCAATAATTTAGTAAGCTGATCAGATTTTCGTTTTGCTTGGCATGTTTCATTTCCACAATGTATTTAGTTTTCCTTTTAGGGGAACATACTGTTGGAATATGGGTCACTCCATGCAGGCTTGTATTGGATTGGCCGGCCGACAAGTTTGGCTGAATACGCATAGGTGTAATACTGTCGAAATGGCCAGATGACAAAGTTCTGGCTGGAATGGTGATACTTGGCCAGAGTGAAGTGTTGGCCGGAGTGGCGATGCCGGGCCTGATTGAAGTGCTGACCGGAGTGGTGATACTGGCCGGAGTGGTGCCACTAGGCCGGAGTGACGAGGCCAGTTCGATCCATATTGATACAAAGGCCGGCCGAAGGCGCTGATGTGAAGGCCGAGGGCGGGCCAATGCAGGGCCAAGGTTGAGAAGAACCTGAATGATGGCTAAGGGAGGCCTGCCTAAAAAGTTGGTTACTTGCAAAGTTCAGTACAAACAGTTGACTCTGTAAAATCGGTAGTTGACTTTCTAGAATTTGCAGTCAATTTTATGGAGTAGGTTACCTGCAAAATTCAGGGTAGGAAGACAACTTTGCAGAGTACGTAGCAAATTTTGTAGGGCATGCAACCAACTTACAGAGTAGGCGTCATCCGGTGAGAAGACACACCTGTATATATGTATACCACTACGATTCGTGAATAGTAAGAAATATAATATAAAAAGAGTCATGCTTTGCTCTTGTACTCTGTTCTTCAAGGGTTTCTGTATCCAAGAGTTTCTATAACTAAAATTTTACATAGTGAGATTTGTGGACTAAATATTTCATAGTTTTCTTCCTCTTATTCAGAAAAGGGTTTTCACATAAATATTGTGCATCTTATTCTTCTCTCTCCCTATTGTGTGTGATTGTTGTCATCGTTTCCCCTCTTGATTCCATTGTCTTGCCGGTGTCCATTACCCAACACATGCGCTGGAAAATATTTTGATTGTGTTTTCCCTACTGATTTTATTTTTTTTTTGTTTCTTAGTTTTGTGTTTTTGCAGGTTTCATCTCCCTGTCAAGTCTAAGTTTTGATTCATTTCAAAGGACCAGAAGGCAGTCATGGATGGTATGTGGATCTCCTGTCTCACTCTGGCACCAGTCTTTGTTTATGCTAGAAAAGCTGGGGCATGTCTAACAAGTTCATTTTGTTACAGTTCCCCTTTGTTTCAATGGATCGGCCCATCTCAATTGAAAAAGAAAATATCTTTTTAGGAAGAAATCGAGTTCGGCTTTGTTTTAAGATTAAAATCTCCTTATATCTTTTGATACTTAGAATCACTGGTAGGAAGTCTTGTGGTATCCTTAGAAGAATTAGAGCACTTCTTAAGAAGGTATATTATACTACAAAATCTCATTTGTTAAAGCTTTGCAATCGGGAAACTCACTTGAAAAGAATAACTCAATGCATGAAGTTCTCACATTATGAGCTTCGGAGAAGGTCAAAGGTTGCAGATTTACTCCATTACCTCACAAAGCGGCTGCTTTGTGGTTTGAACCTATGAGCAGGTGACAAACGAAAAGCCTTATTGATGTATTGAGGCTCTCCCTTGTAGGGAAACTGACATGAATTCAAAAGAAAATAATTGAAAGATGCAAAAGCCCCTCTCCTCGTAGATGTATGAACTACAATACATTTTCATTGGATACACACATTTGTGGAAAACCAAGAAAAGAAAATTATGGAGGGTTAGAAAGTTGTCCTCGGCACTGTTGGATTTATGGACAGTAGTAATAGCATGACTATGAGAATCGTAGAGAACACAGGGATACATGTAAGAAATATTAGAAGATATATCTCTTGCCACTTTCTGGTTAATTAGTACAATTATAAAATAGTATCTTTTTGCTTGAGAAGCTTGTTCCACTGAGATTGTGGAGATCATCGTTCGTTCCTCACTACAAAGAAGAGTTATGCTGACATTTTTTCATGAAAACCAAATTTGTTGCAATTGCAAATAGTACCACTATTTATGTTCACTTGACATTTAGCATTGATGTGAAATCGAGTGTGTTTCTGTCCAGCTTCTCCCGTTTCCATCAGAGACGGTGTTTAAGGGTGGGGATACTACCTATTTGCAAATGGGATAAGGAGTTTACCTTTATTGTTTATTTGTTGTGATTTTCAGTTGACTCACAGCCAACCATGGAGGAAACTATTTTGGTTGGTGATGATTTAATGTTCGGACCGCCATCACCTCTCATCCCACCAGAAATTGCTTCTCATGTTCTTGAAGGTGTTGATTTGTGTGATGGGTTACTGAGGAATCTGTTCTTATGTAAGTTTCTCTTGCATGCCATCTCCTTTATCAATTATCTGTTTTTAAACTGCTACAGTTTTGGACCACACATCATGCCAGTACATATTACTTTCTGTAGGAAAGCTGCTCAGTGTCCATACTAAGTGAATGAGATTGTCCTTTTCTTAAAATAAGATGAAACATACTACTGTCGATACACAGATGACAATAGGATAACGTTTCTCTTAAGGGTCATGTGTTATTCTCTTCTATCAGATGTCTTTCCTTAAAAAGGTATAATATTTGGTTTCTGATCTAGGCTTGCAGGTAAATGATATTGAGCCATTTTGTCAAGATGAGATTGTTTTGTATCGACAATGTGCTGAAAGAAGAGTAAGATATTCATGATATTGATACTCCATTTATTTCCTTACATGGTTGAGGTTTGAGCAGTATTAAGGAACTGGTGCCATGTGTCATCTTATGTTTTTCCTGCAAATTTGTAGGATAAGGAGTTAAGGCAAAGGCTTCAGGACAGTGAGCACAAGTTAGGCTTATCTATGCCGTTAGATCAGGCAAACGAAAGAGCTGCTCAACTGGATTCAGAAGTCAAAACACTTGAGAGGTATTTAAAGGTTGCATTTCTCATATTTAGCATTGCTGATTACTTGGTAAAAATGTCATCGCAGTCATTAATGAGGAAATTTATTATGATTCTTAAAATATGTATGTTCCTTGGAATATGTGCATCTGTCATGCTTAATAGCTAATGCTAGCCCTAAGTCATTATTGTAGCCCATCCATCCCAATTTTAATTTCCTTTCTCCTAACATATCCACCGGTGAAAATGGTGTCCCTCCCTCATTATATTAGTAACTTGCTAATGGTTATTTTCAACAGGAAGTTTCTGATGGCTTTATATCATTGAACTAGAAATTCCCCATGGGCTCCGTTGCAAATGATGCCCGGTCAATGAATCCTTATTCTCTCAACATTTAAGACAACATTGTCCAATAAGAATTCTTATCTTAACAGTAAGATCAATGAAATTCCAACAATAAAAAAGCTCAAGTATCACGTTACTACATAAATCCCCTTTTATCACTATTGTGAGAAGTCAAAAGTATATCAAATCATCTTTTACCACTTTATTTCAAGTTTTCTAGGCTTATTGGTCCCTTCCCTTCGCTATTACCTCTGAATGAAGTTGTTTTTCCTCTTTAATGCATTATTTGACTTCCATTGCCTGTTTTTCCTCATCATATCTGCAAAGGAAGATTGGTTGGGAAAAAATTGGAAAGAGAGTCCTTTGCTTTCCCTGCCTCATGGTATAATGAATAATCTTATACGTACCTTTCATATTCAGTCGCATAATATTTTGGAATTTAGGCGCTTGATTCTTGCAAGTGGAGTTGAAGGCATGGAAGGATTTCGCCAAAGATGGAGCTTGCATGGCCGCCTTACAGATACAAGGTAAGTTTGTGTCTCATGCATGTGATGTCTAATTAGATTGATGGGCTGCATACGTGCCATTTGAGAAAGCGTACGTTGTTACCCCTGCATATATGAATGGAGCATTGTCTTGGGAGTCTGCATCATGTCATATATATATAATGAAATATTATTAGGCTAAGGCTGTATGTCATGGGATGGCACTTTCTGTCAGTTACTCACACAGCACTTGTCTTGCATACTCTAGTGCTAGACAAGTCAGCCTTTCACTAATATTTTCATCTCAAAATATATAGCGGTATAAGACTTTTGAAGAAAATATTTTTTACTATAGAAGTTGTGCAATAGAGTATACAATATCTCTCCAGTTGGGATAACCATCGGAGCTCAGAGGGTAACAACTTCAAGATTTAATTAACTACAAACAGTAATACATTCCCACAAGCTCCCCTGGAAGTTCAATCTTTTAGCTCTTCAAGGTTAGTCACCCTCTCATTTCTACAAGGATTCACATTCTAGAATATTTTTTATAAATATCCCCCTCAAAAGACTGTTACACCTCCTACATCAGTTTTACTCAAGAGTATTTTGAAGTAGAGTACACGTTTTCTCTCTTTTTTTTATAATTCTTAAGGCTACTCTATAATTATCTAGAATGTCTTAGATAATAATTTACCCTATGCATAGATCTCTGTACATATATGTTATACGTGCAGGTATTCTGTCTATGTATAAATCATATAGAGGAACCCGCACGTGATAAGTTGATGACAATTAAAATAGCATGTTTTATATACATGCAATCTCTATTTTCATTGTGTTTGCGTTGCACGTACAGTCCAGATTCAGCAATTAGCATTTCTATTGACATATCATGCTAGTGTTGATTTGCATGCCCTGCGCGCAGGAAAAGGTTGGAATCCTTGACGCAGGGGATGGAGGAGAGAGGAAAAGACAAACCAGTTCAGAGTTCAACAGGAAGAAGAAGGGTCTTCTGGTGAAGGCAGCATCACAAATTGCAGATAAAACCACTGTTGTTGAATAGGTAATCGAAAATATTTATTTATATTTCAAGATGTTTGTCCATGAAATCCAACGACAAATAAGGCTTTTTCAACACTTGAATTCCATGGATATATAGAGATACGTGGTTCTTCAGTGCATTCTGGCTAACTCAGATCTTTCTTAATCATCCGGGGACGAGATTTCTGAACTAGCAGAGTAAGCAAGTACCCAAGCAGCGTTTATAGTCTTCTTACTTTAGAGTCATCTCTTATTCTTAAGAAAATTTTATTCTAACAAATTAAATGACTAGCATTATAAAATTAATTTAACACATTTTAATATGTTATGGTATGTATGGCTGTCTATGTTATCAAGATAAAATTTTCACTGTTAACAAATAAAATTAGAATAATCCTAACAAGACTCGGCATTTGTAACACCCCGATATTTTAACTCGAATTATACAGTTATGATATCATAGAATTAAAGCTCTGTGTGAACACTTGAGAATTTTTGGAAGATATTAGACGATTCTTGATATTTCAGTATTTAGATTTATTTCTAATAAATCAAGTCTGGGCGGAGAATAGTATATATTTTCGGAGGATTTTCAAGGTTTGGTATTTTGAAGTTTGGATTTACTAAGTGGTTCGAAAACTTAATATATCAATGATTGTTCTAGGTTAAAAAAAATTTTTTAGCGCTTTCTTGAGAATTAGAAGATCGTTTGCGATTTTGAGTCGTGAAATATATCATATATTTTGGGTTTTCTCGTGGTTGGTCTGAATCGAGTTGGGTAACTCGGATTCAGATCCTCACAGCATTAGTTGGATTCGATGCTTTTATTACTTCATTATGATCATCAAGTAGAATATT
>JAOVVI020013698.1:558-11762 GCA_028571085.2 Nepenthes alata | reverse complement strand
GACAACCCACAACCCGACATCAAAACAATGATACATATGGTCACGGAATATGCCAATTAGACAAATGTCTCTAACAGGAGGCAATCAACATAACAATAAATAATACTAGACTCATTGGACGACTACATATGAGCATTGGAGGAAATTTGGTGAAAAATCTTTGGAATTGTGGTTGAAGTGCCGCCGACGGGCTGCACGCTCGAGCCTTGCTCGAGCCGAAAAACCAGTAGCTCCCCTACCTGCTGCACGCTCGAGCCCCGCTCGAGCCGAAAAACCAGTAGGTCACCCGCCCGCTGGTCGCCTTAGTGCTCTCGAGCGCGGGCCGGCTGCAAGGCCGCGCTCGCCGCTCGCCCGCCGGGCGCTCGAGCGCCTCGACGGGTATAAATACGGGACTAGCTTCCCGATTCTTGAATTTCCCACATTTTTCCAGAGCATTCTGGAGAGGTGAGAGAGAGAGAACGCCGAGCTTAGAGAGAGAAAGGAGGAAATCGCGGTATAGAGTCCGAATTCGACCGAAAGCTAGTTATCAAAGTGATAGTACGCGTCGAGGCAAGTGTTCTCATACCCACTTCTTATTCTCTTTTAATTTTTATTCGTTATCCATCGGGTATTATGGTTCCGATACCCACCTAAAATGAGAAAAATGCATCACCCATGATTTATGTTCCATGAATATGTAATTATTTGTTCGTTTCGTTGTCCGAATCGTTCGATTTGTTATCGCGAAACCCTAACCCACACCCAATTTCGGGATTCACTGTTTCTCCCCTCAAATTATGTTATTTTGACCTCAAAATGTGAATCACCACGTTCAAATATGTATACTTATCAACCGGGCGTTCGATTTCACAAGAATCGATCCGTTCGCGGCTTCTGAGATCTCTAAATGCCTCCTGACACTGTTCACCCGAGGTATAATGGAAAGTTATATGTCTCTATCCTATTTAATTGGTATAAGAAGCATATCTAACTTATTACATTTGAATGCAAGCTTGAAATTATGAATTTGTGCATCGATTGTACTGAAACGGGCTTTGGAGGACCCTGAGTTGTTAATGGCTCATCAATGGTAAGCAACTCCGATCTCTCATGAACTTTGATAATTATATATATTGTTGAATCGCTTAAAAAGCTTAAGATCCAAAGTAAAATGAGAACCAAACGAGCAAAATGGAGGGAAGTCCACATGTGATATACGAATGATGGAACCTCCTAAATGGCGGGAGTTATGACAAATGGAATACAGTGGACTTTTCCTCAAATGGAAATGGAAATGGAATCATGAAACTAGGACCATGGACTTATGTTTATTGGATAGTATTCTCTGGTTTGACACATCCATCTCGGTGGAAACCCGAAGTATACTTTGGCCACGTATTCTGGTCGCTTGTGTGAGCGAGTGATGTCCGTGTCACGCCTTAGGATACTGTTGTGGAAGAACGAGGAACTGCCATGGTACCCCGGGGGAATGGGGTGATTTGACATGATGTATTGGCATGATATGCAGACGACCCCCCGGCTGGGTCTAAGAATAAGCCCTCACGGCCTTAGATCATGAGGAGTATCATGATCATTTCCTCGTTCTCTCGCATCGTTTGCTAGTATGACCTACTGGCCATAGTCCGCAAAGATTAATGGAAATAACAATAAATGTATGTAAAAGCGTAAGAAATGTTAATATGCAAATCATATGACTTCCAAAGGTTTCCTCCCTCTTATGCTCCATTTTATTTGAAATAAGTGAGATTTTTCCCATCCTCTTATTTGTCCTCATTGTTTATCCATATTCAGTAGCGGTGTATGTTTACACTTGCTGGGCGATATGGTCACCCTTACTCTCTCTATTTTCAGATGATAATACTTTGATGCCCGACGAAATCGAGTAGGCTAAAGGGACGAGTTAGGAGATCTGATTTTGTAAGAAGCTCGAAGATTTAGTGCATTTTTGTACATCACTGAAACTTCGTATATCATCATGCCATGTCGGTATATATATCTATGGATGGATGGATCATTTTGGTTTTCTTGTAATGTATATTATGGTTGTCACGCTTCCGCAGGTTGTATTGGTGGTCTTAATGGGATTCTTTTAGTTGGCATATGTTCCTCGCCGACGCCATACATGTGTTATGACGTCGGTGCCACTACAAGAGTTTGGTGGCTATGAGATCCTGTGTATAGTGATAAATGTATATGTGGATATTGTGCAGGGTTTTGGACAGGTGTTTGTATTTTGACAAACGTCCGATTTACAAACGAAATTCTGCCCGATTTTCTCCAGAAATTTATGATCTTAAATTATATTGTTTTATTGACGGAGGATTATTTTAGGAAAATAACCCAGTCCATCACAGTTGGACTGGGCTTGGCCCACATGAGGCATGCTTATGGGCCGACATACTGTAACACTTTCGGATAACAGAAATATTGACCGTCCTTTTGCACCAGTTGTCCGTTCTTAAGCTGGTCTCTTTGCCTTTTATTTGGTCAACGGTTCGCATTAATCATCTAGGCTTATATGTGGGCCTTAGTGGGTTTGGGCCGTTCATCTTTCTTGAGCCAGCTCACTATAGACGTACCCATCAGGTTCAATCAGTTAATTCAATGTAACCATAAAAAAAATTATTTTATTAATAATAATATAATAATATTAATAAATAATAAAAAATATTAATATTAATAAATAATAATAAATAAAGATAATAATAATAATAATAATAATAATAATAATAATAATAAACGTTGTTATTATTGTTAAACCATTCTCTCTCGTCTCTCGAATCTTCCATTCCCCTCTTTCCTCCTTTTCTTTGCCCTTTCTTTCTCTTTCCCTGCGTATTCCCTCTTCTTTCCTCCCTCTCTCTCTTCTTCCCCTTCCTTTTATTCTCCTTCTTCATTTAATCCGCCGCCATTCATTGCCGTTTCTCTTTCTCATCATTCATTCAGACAACCGTTCCCCTTATGTGTCTTTTTCGTCATCTCTAAATGTCCGGTGGATTTATTCTCCATTTGGGTACAGTGTAGCAGACAGAGAGAGAAGAGTAGAGGACGTGCACTGCAGTCGTCGCGGAAAGTAAGCTACTATTGCTGTCTCCACTATATTGTGTTGCCGTTGCTCACCGTCACTGTTCGGAGCCGCTGCCACTATTCACCATTGAATCAGGCAAGCAAATACCTCCTTTCTCTTGCAATCGACCATATTCCTTATTGTTGATGTCAATAATTACGCTAGTATGCGCGATTTTGTAGGAATCGGTCAAGTTTCTTGTGAATCAAAAATTTGGAAAAAAGCAGAGCAGCGCAAAGAACCTGGAATTTTGAGGGTTTCTCGTCAAATTGACGGTTGAAATTTAGTGGGATAACATAAAAAAATAGTTGTCGTTAATGTAGGACAAAAATGATGGGATTTTTCTTTTGTTTTACGGTGAAAATCGGAGAAGGGCGTAGAGAAGAGCTTCGTGATCTGTTTTAACAGAAAAAAATGAATTTAGGAGAAAATTATGGCTTCGTGCGTGAGGACTTGTACATCTGTATGAACACTTAGCAGTGTGCGTGTATATATATATATATATATATATATAAGTTGGCATGAACTGGGAAATTAGGGGATTCAATTAATTCGTTTGAACCCCGTGTAGTCAGTCAGAAAGATTGAACACAATTAATAATGGTGAGTTTCGTTCGGAAGTGATAAAGTAAGAAGGAATTTATAGCCTTAGAAGTAGGATCAGCACATTAGAATAGACTGCTAAGGATTTTGGGAAAGTTAAGGATTGGGTGAATAAATAATTAGTTATTATTGAGTTTTTCTAAGAAAATTTTGGTAATATATTTTTTGCGTTAACTTAGCTAACGTACGTGGAATATATTGATATACTATTGCTAAGTTAAGGAGATTGTATAAAAAACACTAAGGTATCTACTCTTATTCGATGTTGACTCTATATCCCGATTATTTATGTCATTTGAAGAGATATTTATAATCCTGACAATATTATGCATGATATATCGATAGATATCATACCAAGAGGGGTGTTGGGTTTGATTTGTTGTATAGATGAGTATTCTATACCTATTTGGGCGTATATCAAAGTGAATTATGGAAATACGTGCAAGCCATATTTTGGGTTATCTAATGAGGTAATGAGGATTGTTTGTATGGATTGAGATTGATACTTGTACACTGTGGATGGCAAGTATCGTGAGACCATAGAGTTGGTCGCTTGTTAAACTTGCGAGTACCGGTATCTTGAGGATTTATCCTTCCTTTTGAGGCGGGCGCGTACTAGTTGGTTCACAGTGGATGCATAAGGTCCGAGGAGATTATTTGATACTTCATACTGTTGGGACTTTTGTTAAGATATGAAACTATACCATTGTTGATACTTGGATTTGTTGGAATCCAATTAGCATTCCTAATGTTTTGTTGTCGTGTGGTTTTTGAGTCATGAATATGACTGGTCATTAAATATCGGGTAATTGTTGATTAATCTTAGGTTGCACATTTATGTATTTATGCTAATATTATTATCCGAGCATGTGCATGCAAGTAGTTTTGCTTATGACATTCACTTTCCAAGGCTGACCATCTACTGGTGTCGAACGACTACATTTGATACAATGTTAGGACAATAATCTAATAGATTTCAACACAAGAAGTGTCACACATAAAGAGAGAAGAGAGAAGAAAAAAATAAAAAAATTGACATCCAGTTGAAAACCAATTTGAATTACATCTTTCATCAAGATCAGATGTGTTTGTTATAGCAGTAATTATAAAACGTATTATTGATTTGTTGCTTATTTTTTTCATAGTATTATACTCTTATAGATTCTTAGGTGCTTCAGGGTTATATTTAACCAACGATTGTGAAGGGCTCTTGAAAAAGTTATATGTAACAAAATATTTATAATGAATATTATTAAAAAAATTACCCCTAACTTTTTCAATGATTGAGAATAGCTTTCCACTATAAATTTATTGTACAACTTGTGTGTATTTTATTCTATGATTGAGAGTAGCATTTTATTTTGTGTTCAAAAGGTAGAGAAGTTATTGATGTTTGATGGATAATTCATATTTTTTATACTATAATATGGTTTGTGTTTGAAACCCTAACAAAAGAGTAGGCGATCATAGGCCTATACCTCTAGCATTGCCCTTTCACGAGCAACCTGCATAGTAATTTTGCTTGTTAGTCCGGAAAGGATATGCTTTGTTTCAAGGTTTGACGCTATAATAATCACCTTGTTTCTGAAATCAACACTTAGTCTGTTTGTCAATCTTCCATCATCAAAAACTTGAAGGAGGGTATTGAAGACAACCACATGAGCTTTTTCAACTCCATCGAGTAAGATAACACTGTATAGCCGTCTTCTTACCACCTCTGTGAGTTGTCCACCTTCTTCATGCCCAACATACCTGTGATTCATAAGAAAATGAAGAGAAACTGCACAGTTAGGTCAGGCCAATGTCACCAAACAGGATATCATTTGAAATCAAAAAGTCACCGAACAGAACACCATCTGAAATCACAATCCTCCAATGAAAAAGGGAAGAACTAAAAGGTGTAAGAGCAGAAAATATAAAGTGATCGATGCGATGGACAATTAAAAGCCCATAAACAATAGATGCAAATGAGGAGCTAAGTAACCAACGGATGAAAGAAATTCAAATACATTTAGGCACCTTTCACAACGAATCAACTTGAATCTACAACTTAATTTGGATTCAAAATTTTAAAAATTTAACAATATTTAAGGAGTTTATGAAATATATCTTGTTGTTGATCCATGTAAGAAATTAAATCTTACCGAATCAATCTATCAAATAGTATAAACTTGAGTGCAACTAAAGTAGATAGTTCCAGATGTGTAACTTAAGTGTATATCAAGTGAATACTTAATCAATACTTACCTAGGAGGGGCACCAATCAACTGGTGCGTAATGGATCAGAGCTTCTCCCCCAGGACCCCAGGCATTAGCCTCTAGACGAAGGGGCCATGTGCCGAGGCTCCCTGCAATAAGAACAACAAAGGTCTGACGATGCCGAGGCTCAGGTGGCCTCATGCACAGGGCCCAAATATCAACATGGAGCCTCCTGAGCATGGAAGTGCCTGAGGAAAGCCAGGAGCGGTGGAATCCCCACAACTCCTGCAACGACTGGAGGCCTGTGGCCAGAGGGGAGGACTCATGCAGTACGTGGCCACTCTGTGCGGGCAACCGCCATGACCCGCACGCTCCCCGGAGAACTCTGAGCTTAGAAACTTTATCAACCCCAAGAGGAATAGATCCTCTCATCAGATGGTGGAGAAAGTATGGCAACACATGTTCAAGGGGGAGGCTAGCCGACAAATGCTTGACCTGAGGAGGTCGCCGTTCACCATGGACATTCGAATGCATCGACTCTCCCTCAAATTCAAGATGTTGACACTGGATGCGTACAACAGGAGCATCGATTTGATGGATCACCTAGATTTCTTCCGAATACTGCTGACCTTCCACGGGGTGAACGAGGCCACCATATGCTAGTGCTTCCCATTGACACTCAAGGGGGACACCAAGCTCTGGCTCTACGTCCTCCAACCAAACTCCGTCTGATTATTTGACAAGCTTACCTATTGCTTCCTGTGCCAGTTTGCCTCCAGCTGGATGGAGGAGAAGCAACCTTGGCATCTCGTCCGCCTTTGACAGAAGCCTAGGGAGAGCCTGAAGTAGTTTCTCAACTGCTTCACCGCGGAAGCTTGCCGGATCCCCCAACTTTCCGACGAGATAAAACTAAGCGCCTTCATCGCTATGTAGGTGGTTGGGATGTTCTTCAAGCATTTGGCGCATCAATGCCCCCAGACCTTCTGGGAAGTAGAGGCCGTCGCTTGGGCCTACATAGTGGCCGAGGAGGTCAACAAAGTGAAGCATTCCAAACACATGGACCAAGAACCCGAAGGTCCCGCCGTGGGGAAGAAGAGAAACGGAGACAACAGTCCCTCCTAGGAACCTCGGAAACAGCCGCGGTCCTAGGAATACGTGGACGACATGTTCGTTAAAAGCAAAACTATCGACGACCATGTGTGGGATCTGGCCAAGACCTTTTAGGTTCTTTGGGCTCACAGGGTGAAGCTCAACCAGGCCAAGTGTGTGTTTGAAGTGACATCTAGAAAGTTCCTAGGCTTCATAATATCCTGACGCAGCATTGAGGAAAACCCGAAGAAAATAAGAGCCATCCTTGACATGAGCTCGTCACGGACCGTGAAGGAGGTCCAGAAGCTCACAGGGAGGCTCGTCGTCCTCTCATGGTTCCTGGCCAAATCGACAGAGAAGTACTTGCCGTTCTTCAAGTCCCTCAGAGGGAGGAAGGCAGCTAAATTCTGATGGACAGCTGAGTGCGAGGCTGCATTCCACAAGCTCAAAAACCTTCTCCAACCCTCCACTTCTGACCTTGCCCTCAGCAGGTGAGGACCTGTACCTCTATCTGGCGGTATCAGACATGACCTTGTGCGCAGTCCTTATTCGTCAGCACGGAGCCGTGCAATGACCCGTGTACTACGTAAGTGAGGTGCTGACAAACATGGAGTCCCGCTACCCTCATGCCAAAAGGATAACTTTGGCCCTCATCTACTCTGCCAAAAAGCTGTAGCCATACTTTCAGGCCAATCGCATCATCGTGTTGACTGACTAGCCACTGAAAGGAATCCTACAGAAACCAGATACGTTCAGACGACTGGTCAAGTGAACTATGGAGTTGGGTGAGCTCGACGTAGAGTTCTGACCATGGCTAGCCCTGAAGGGTCAGGCCCTCGCACACTTCGTGGCCAAAACGATGACCCCTACTCTCGATGGCCCCTATCAGGTTGGAGGTGCAAATGTTCCGAGCGCCCAGATATGGACCTTACATGTTGACGGATCGTCCAATCAGTTAGGTAGCGGGGTCGGCATCGTTCTTGGAACTTCGATGGATTTCATGTCTGGATTACCAAGGACTCCAAAGAACCATAATGTAATCTGGGTTACTGTGGATCGGTTGATGAAATCTGCCCATTTTATAGCCATTCGGACTACATATTCCCGTGATCACCTGGCACAACTGTACATCAGCGAGATTGTTAGATTACACGGTGTGCTAGCATATATTGTGTCCGACCGTGATCCACGGTTCATTTCTAAATTTTGGGAGAGTTTGCATCGAAAATTAGAGACGAATTTGAAGTTTAGTATGGCCTATCATCCTCAGACCGATGGTCAGTCAGAGCGGACCATTTAAATTTTGGAGGATAAGCTTCAAGCTCGGTGTTGGAGTTTAAAGGAAATTGGGATGACTATCTGACTTTAGTTGAGTTTGCCTACAAAAATAGCTTCCAAGCGAGTATTGTTATGTCTTTCTTCAAGGCACTTTATGGTAGAAAGTGCCGTTCACTCATTCACTGGGAGAAGATGGGAGATAGGTGGTTGTTAGGCCTCAATGTAATTCGAGAAATATTGAAAAAGATTGTCGTGGTTTTTGAGAAACTGAAAATCGCTCAGAGTAGGCAGAAGTCTTATGATGATAAGAGGAGGTCTGCACTTAGATTTGAAGTCGTTGATTTTGTTTTCCTTAAGGTGTCACCGTGGAAAGGAGTTTCTAGATTTGGTGTCAAGGGGAAGCTAAAGTCGCTATTTATTGGGCCCTTTGATATCCTTGAGAGAGTTGGTGAAGTGGCATACCGTTTGGTATTACCGCCGAGTTTGGCTGAGGTGCACAATGTCTTCCGTTTCGATGTTGAGGAAGTGCATCTACGATCTAGCACATGTGATTGATTATGGTCCTTTGGCTATCGACGAAGATTTATCATATGTGGAGGAGCCGGTGGAGATCTTGGATCGCAATGACCAAATTTTGTGCTCGAAGAAGATCCATCTTATGAAGGTTTTATGGAGGAATCATTCTCGCGAAAAGGTGATATAGGAAAGAGAGGACAAAATTCGGAAAAAGTATCCCTATCTTTTCTGAGGTACATAGGTTTAAATAAATCTTTGATTCGATAAATTTTAATGACGAAATTTTTATAAGTGGGGGAGAATGTTGAGGTTCTGGTTTCAAAACGACATAATTAGAAGGTAATTAAAATGATAATAATCAAGATTAGGCTTAAAATGTGAGAAACAAATTAAGACAGGAAGCAAATAGAGGGATTTGAGCCCGGTGCCTGATGATCGCCCGAGGCGCCACTCGGGCACGAATAGCAGAACCTCAGCGCCCGAGGGACGCTTGAGGTGAGGACCGAGCGGATTTAACAGAAGGGCTGTGCTCGATGGCCAACAATTTCTTCAGAACGGTGCACCTAATTATTGCTTGACTGGCGCTCGAGCGGCCATTGAGTGCAGCCCTTCTGTTAAATCCGTTCGGTCCTCACCTCAAGCATCCCTCGGGCGCCGAGGTTCTGCTATTTGTGCCCAAGTGGCGCCTCGGGCAGTCATCAGGCACCAGGCTCAAATCCCTCTATTTGCTTCCGGTCTTAATTTTTTTCCCACATTTTAAACCTAATCTTGATTATTATCATTTTAATTACCTTCTAATTATGTTGTTTTGAAACCAGAACCTTGCAACTCTCCCCCACTTATAAAAATTTCGTCCTCACAACACCGTGGGAGCTAATGCGGGACACGTCCTTTAGCTTGTGCTACGGGGCTGAAGCGGTTGTCCTCGTCGAGGTCGGGTTACCTAGTATTCAGATCGAATGCTTTGATCCTGTCAGCAATTCCCAGATGCTCAGAGAGCACTTGGATCTGCTCTCGGAAGTCCATGATGCGGTACGCTTAAGGACAGCGGCCTACCATTAACACGTCGCTTGGTATTACAACAAGCGGGTGAAGGCTCGTCCGCTCGAGGTCGAAGATTGGTCCGACGGAGTGTAGAGGTGACGGGCAAGACTGCTCGTAGGAATAAACTTTCCTCAAATTGAGATGGGTCGTTCTTTGTCTTAGCGATCCTCTTGAACGGGACGTACAAGCTGCGCACCCAGGACGACAAATACCACCCACCTCAAAAAAGTATTATTAGTAGTCCCTAGACACACCCAAGTAAGGTCTGCATACATCGACCGGAATGCTTGTACATGTAACATGTTTCTGTTAATAAAATCATTGTTTTCACTTTTTACTTGTTTATGTGACTGCATGCATGCTTGCCATCTCATAAAATAAAACGGCCTAGACTGCCTTTAAGTTAGGAGAATGCTTGTCCACCTATAAAGGACCCTAAGATGGTCAAAGAACCTTGGCCCTGTGCCAAGTGGCCCACAAGCAATCGAACTCCCTTTAGCGGCCAAAAAAAACCTTGGCTCTGTGCAAAGAGGCCCACATGCAGCTGAACGATCAAGCCTGGGGGCTTCTGAAGCTCCAGATAAAACGACCATTAAAACTTTAGGGGGCCTAAACGGTAGGCATGCTGCGATCTTCCTCCGAGGAAGAGTACCCTCAGTCAGCTGGTTAAAACCATACGGACATAAGCTACGACGCCCCGAGTGGCGCCTAGCGCCGATTCGGTATTGTGCATACGACGGCCTAAGATCCCGCTAGAGTCCAGCTGCTGTGGCCTCAAAACCAAGCTAGCCCTTGCAAGACTTTACTCTGGGCGTGCGGCGACATCCAACCTATTGGACAAAGCACCCTGCTAGCATAAGTTGCGACGATGTCTTCAACCGATGATGAGCACATTGCAAACGACTCCCAAAGTGAGTCACGGTAACTATAGCAAAAGAGCTTAGCCGACACATCAAAAAAAAAAAAAAGCAGCAGCACATAGGAACGACAATGGACAACAACACGGGTAGACAAAAAGAATGTATCTCATTCGTTATTCAGGTTGAGGATTACAAAGCCGCTTGTTAAACTACAAAAGGGAAAATGTACAAAGATTCCTGCTACTCTAAGTGTGTGAGGGCCCCGTTTTCTCCGAGAAGTCAGTCAGGAGAGAGCGATCCCAAACTCCGTCGTTCCTTGGACCAAAAATTCCCCCCAGAGATGTACGGAACTGCCATGGATGCTATTTGACGACACAAACGTATACCATCCTAGAACCTTACATCCAGCACTTGTCCCATCTCCTCTAGACCAAGCCGGCCCCGCAGGTCAGTTTCAGCACGAGCACTTCGAGCCTGGAGCTCAAAGATGTGACTGCAGGCCTCCCGCAGCTCATTCTTCAGCAGTTCGATCTCCTCCAGGTCCCGGG
>JAOVVI020013697.1:0-11762 GCA_028571085.2 Nepenthes alata | reverse complement strand
TTCCGGAGCCCCCGCGCGCTTAGGAATCTGAAGGCTCCCTAATCCGTACGACAACCTTGGGCTCGGGACGCAACAAATGTTATTTAGCTACTAATGAATTGACAAGTATCAACCATATAATATCAAATTTATTATTATGTCAATTGTTATTATTTACAAATAATTTATACTTTATTAAGTTGATTATGATTTTTACCATATAATATCAATAGTAAAAGTAAATATAGAATCTAGGAAGAATAAATTTTAAATAAATATGTAAATGTATTAAATTTAAAATATTAACCAATATTATATTCAAATATATTTTAAAATTTTTTTTTAAATAGTAGAGAAATCTCCAAAATTAGTCTATCTTGCTCCCATTGTGAACCCGCTTGAATTTATGTAAAGTATTTATCTGTTTTAAAGAATTTTAAGCCAGCATTGGGACGATCAGCAATGCAGAAGGAGCGTGTAGAGATAGGTTATAATCTTCTTATAATATGTAATTCGCATGCATTTTTGCCAATATCAAAATCATTCAGTCTAATAGAAGAAGCAAGTATTAGTAAAGGTAGTCTTAACTGATAAAATTTGTATACTTTGATATAGATTTGGCAGTAATCGCAACCAATTAATGAAAACTTAACATTGAATAAATTGATTCATTACTTATAATCTAATCGTATTTCTAATTGCAAAACAAGTTGATCAAAGTTACAAATATTGAAATTATGAAAGTTAACTATTACATTTTCGATATTCACATCAATAGTATAAGATTTATTGGTGCCACCAAGCAAGTACAGTGTCATCTAGGTTTAACTCCAGTGTTAGGGATCAAATAATAGATGAAGAAAAAAGTATAATGACATCAAAGACAATAGTAATATGTATTTTGTTCAAGAATTAATAAGCTGCAAAATATTGTGTAAAAATTCAATTATTTTAAGTAGTAGTGATGAAGAAGAAAGCAGGGGTGGCACAAAAAATTCAATTATTTTAAGTAGTATTTTGTCTTATGGGTTAACTTCTTCTACTTCTATTCTGCTTGAGATTTGAATTTTAAAAAAAACTAAAACAATTTTGTTATTTTTTAATAAAGATTGAAATATCATAATACTCATATTAAAATAATAAAAATTATTATCATTTTTTTAATTTTTTTATTAAATTTTAATTTTAATTATTAGTTACATAATCCAATATACTATTACATTTAAACCACTTGATTTCAATATAATTGTGCAATCTTAATATCCAATGACTCTTTCTAAAATCTTAATATCCCGAGGCTTATTGGTTATGATTCATTCATTGTCGTTTAAGGGTTTATTAATAGAATCGTTTACATGTCCATTAATAAGTTGGCAAATATGATCGTGTAAGGCTTGTTAATATATTTAAAATTTGAATTTGGCTCACTTATGAGCTTAACCAAGCCAATTTTAAGCCAGGCACGGCAGAACTGTTGGCGCAAAACGGAAGACACTGTGACTGGACGGACGGATCACTCGGACGACAATAGAGCAAAACTCTCAGATGGACGGCCAAATATAGAGATAGAAAAATGAAAGAAACACACGCGAGATTTAACGTGGAAAGACTTTTCTGAACTAAGAAAAAAACTATCAAGTAATACACTATAAAGAATGATTGTTTACAGGAATGTTAGCTACACAAAACTCAAACAAAAGAAAAACAATCACAAGTGTATATCACTCAATCTCTCTCTAAAGATATCTCTCTCTTTCTATCTTTACAACAAAGCTGCCCAAAACTCTCTCAAAGCTCTTGCCCAAGTGATTTCTCACGCCACACCACTCTTGATCAAGCAAGGGAACAAGCCTTTATATATACAAAGGGTCTAGTGGTCGTCCAGCCACCCTATTGACAGTTGGGTGGCAGGATCACGCCTCCTAGGCCTGCCATGACAGGACCACGCTCGGCGTGTCAGAATGGTAGGTCTGACATCCTAAAAAGTTGTAGCCGCCTCAACATCCAATCAAAGTGGGTCAACTGCCCACCTATAAAATGCGACTATAGCAGGCCTACGAGAGAGAGATAGTCAACGCCTATATTTTCGGAGTTCTCGTCCATATCCTCAGTTTCCTCTTGGACATAACGCCTCCAACGATTCCTCGTCCGTCTTGACAGGCTTCTCAAACCACTCCAAAAGTCCGCGCGCTTTTTCTCCTTCTGAGTCTGTGGACAACGATACCATGAGGAAGTGACCCCAACAACCGCATCAAGCTCAGATAAAAAAATATATCTCCGCTAAAGCTCGAGACAACCTTGGTCATGCCCAACTAATCTAGTCAGATTGGCCGATAATTACAACCTTAATATTTATTTTTTTTAATGTATGAACGTAGTTAAGATCGTGTTGTCAGAGTCGATTCATATAACTGAAATATAAGCCGTTCACTTCTATTATTTATCATAGAACTTGATGAAAACATCACTTCGAATATATAGCCTTTGATATCCAACGAAAATACAAATAAGAATCAAGGTAGGTTTAATATCAAGTAATTGATCATGATAGATGTATTCTACGCTTAAAAATCTCAATAAGAGAGTTGAATTTTCACTTATTGAATTATTGAATTGAGATTCGAGCTCTGATATGACTTTTAATAATTTATGTGTGAAAATTTATTATGATGTAATTTTAAATTATTTTTAAAAATATTCTTAAATAATATAGCACTTACACATTTATTTATTTATTATAATTATTATTATATAAATAAATAAAATATTAAATTATTAAAAATGCCTAGACAATACTTCTGATGATAATGATGAATGGATCCACTCACTGAACCGTCGGAGAAACAATTCGAGAACCTTGGCTATGATGGGAGGCACTCTTGGTCCACCTTGAATAATTATTCAGCCTAAAATCATGTAAGAGTGATGATTTTAAAATCCTGTCCCCGACGACAATTTTTCTAAATATTACATAAAATTTGAAAATATTATATATATATATATATATATATATGGTCAACTATTAAAATAATTTTAAAGATTTTTTCAAATTTTATAATCATTATGAATTAATTTGAATAATAAATCATAATTGTTAAATTTAAAAATTTTATACTATGATTGTTGTATTTTGGTAACTCCCACATGGGTTCTAATAATAAACGAATAGTTATCGAAAAATAGCGCGCCAGAAAAAAACAGGTGCCTAAGGGATGCCTAGGCACCAATTCCAGGGGTGCCTGAGGCGATTTTAGAAAAGGCGCACTCAAGGCGTGCCCAATACAATTTAGGGTTCATTTCGAAAAAATAATTCTCACACAAAAAAGTGCTGGATCGACAGAGAAAAAAAGAAGAGAGAATAGGAAACTATTAGACATTCGATTGAAAACTGATTTGAGTTTTCACATCGAATATTGTTCTAGATGTGATTTTTAGAACGTATTTTTATTTGGTTACTCATACTTTTTATTGTATTTCTCTTATGGGTTGTTGAGTGTATTGAGAGAGTTGTAATCAACTATTCTTTACTCGGGATTGTAGTGAAGTGATTTCGAACTGGGTTCTTTATAACCGGCACTCTTATAGTAGATCTATTCAAAATTTATCTCGTAATTTTTTTTAATTAAAAATAATTTTCTACGTTAAAAATATTTTATATTATTGTATTTATTATACTCACGAGTTTGATAACTGACGGTTGATGGGGGGTTTAAATTTTATTCCATTGTACCGAGTTATATGTATCCAAATCGAACCCTAACAGGTGGTATCAAAGAGAGATTGTAAAATTTTGATTTGATGACATTAAAGTTGAGAAGCTTATGATTTTATATTTAACATTTTAATTAGCAAAATAATTTTATTATTTGGTAAGAAATAGTAAGAAATATTTTGACCAATTAAAGAACGGTAAAAATATTTCAAAGTATGAACAATAAGTACAAAAATATAACGGAGAAAGAGTAATAAGATATGAGGGATCTTGTTAATTATATGATTAAGTTATACTTTATAGATAATACTTTTTAAGAAGTCATTTGCTTGTCGAAATCAACGAAAGTTTGGATAAAATTTGAGAGTCAGTATAAGTCTAAATGATTGACGACAAGATTGCATGTAAAGAAGAAATTCTATGGCATCTTTGTCGGTCGTATATGGTTATATTATCACGACGCTACTATTTAAGAAAGACAAATACTGTCTGAACAAGATCATTACTTCTTTGCTTATGAATGACTCAAGGCAGAGGGAAAGTGTTGAGGTTTTAAAAGAGATGAGGCTTTTGTTTCCACTGGCGGTCAGGGACAAGGGAGATCGAGCGACCGAAACGGCAAATCAAATAGGAGTAACGGTTAGTCCAAGTTTTAAAACATGGGGTGCTTCTATTTGCAACAATAAGTGCCACATGAAGTGGGATTACTCCAAAGAAAAACAGAATAAAGTTGGCGAAGGTGAGCGTTAAGAGAAAAGGGATCATGATAATAACGATTGGGGTTCTATCGCTTTTTGTGGAAACCTTCTAGTTGTCCATGGGCGGAAGACACGGAGCTTTCCGAGTTAGGAGATAAATTAGGTGTTGGATAGTGGCTCCTGACACCACGCAATATCGAGGAAGTCGCCCTTCACTAACTATATGCTCAGGGACTACGGGATATAGAAGGTGGATAATGATAGTTTATCAAGGATTATTGGCATAAAAAATGTTAGCTTACGGACAAGCAATAAAACAAAGCTTGTATTAAAGGGTGTGCAATAGGCCTCGAATTTGTGGTTCAATTTAATTTCAACGGAGAAGATTGGTGAAGAAGGCTTTTGCATGGCGTTCGAAAAAGTCCATTAGAAACTCACCAAATATGTCTCGATTGTGGTAAGGAAAAGCAAGCGGTCTAACAGGTACTTGATGAATGTTTCGATTTTCAAAGATAATGCTAATGTAACTAATGGGGATATTAATCAAGGTGGTAAAAGAGGAGGCCGATGAGGAGTGATTCTACAGTGAAGAAGAAGTCAAAAGGGACTGAAAATACTCTAACTTTGGTAAAGATAAAGAGAGTATCATTCAAGCTTGTAGATACTGATTCCAGGATCCCATTGGAGGAGAAGTTGTCGAAGGGTAAGTGATGACGATCGCTGAGTGAAAGGGAAGCGTCCCATACAGGGTCATTAGGAAATGTTTATTAGGTTTCGGTCACTCTTTTGTGGATTTCAACAACAAATATATAGTTATCAGCGTATTGCATATGGATCGTGAGAAGTGCACGTGGTAAGTGTTTGGGGGGGCCTACGCCTAAGGAACTCCTGAGAGGCACCGATTCTAGAAGGGGCACACTCAAAGTATGCCCAAAAGGTGTTCGAGCACAGAAAACAGTAGGCGCACGCTTGAGTACCAGTCACAGTATAAATTACGCCCAACACGTTTTAGGGTTAATTTCAAAATCGTTTTCACATAAGGAGCGTCGCACAAAGATAGAGATTCGACATTTGGTTGAGATCCGATTTGAATTCTATTTTTTATTAAGGTTGAGTACATTGTTCTAAAAGTGATTTCTAAAACGCCTTTTCACTTGATTGTTATTATTTCTCGTTATATTTCTCTTATAGATTGTTGAGTGTATTGAAATGGTTGTAACTAACTATTCTTCACTCGAGATTATAATGAATAGATTTCAAAAGTAGTTCTTTGTAACCGATACTTTTATAGTAGATTTGTTTAAAATTTATTAATAATTTTTTCTTAATTGAAAAGAATTTTTTCACGTTAAAAACGTTATACATTATTATATTTGTTATACTCATGAGTTTGGTAACAAATTGTTGACGAGGAATTTATATTTTATTCTACCGTATCAGATTGTGTGTGTACCGGTCAAACCCCAATAATAATTTATTCAAAAATTTTCATGTCTACCAAAAAATAAAAGTCATCTACAGAATGAGAAAAATAAAATTGATAATAAATTTATTGAAACATAAAAAAAAATTGAGAATATTTTTAGAAACTGTTCTTCATGATTTCTTACTATTTAGGCACTATATTTTTACATGAAAATTTTCAATATTTCTTAGTACTTTTACACATAAAAAAAAACAAATGATAAAAAATTATTAATAAGCCTATCCTTATATTATATCGACAATATTTTATAATTTCCACGATAAATACAAATTTATATTTAATGATTTTATAATTTGCATGATAAATAAGCTATGGCTTAAGAAAACCATAGTCTGTGCTGCCCTCTGCGCATAAGCTGTGCCTTTTCTTGGTGTTCATCTGCTTTAAATACACAGCAAAGAACAACCTCAGTTATAAATATATTAAATCCAAATCATACTTAGGAAATATGATATTTTAAGTAGAATTTCTAAAGCAATTACTTTGCATAGCTTATAGCATGGCTGTTTTGATGCTGGGTCTTCATTTGGCTGTGGGGGTTCCTCTCCAAATATAATCTCACAGCTCATATCTTCAAAGTCTGCATAATTCACAGCTTATAAGGCCTTAATAAAATCTAATACATGTAATCTCATCGTTATATTTAATAATTATTTTTTATGATCTGAATTCATAACTTTCAAATTATAATATAAAAAAGCCATATTATTTCGAGGCCCAACTTGGTTTTATTCACGAAAAAGCAAATTTTTATTGGTGAATATGATGAATTTATTCAATATTATATAGTTTTGCCGAGAAGCTTATAAGAATGTTATGCTTTTAATAATACCATTGAAAAAAAAATTCGATTTAAATGGTAACATACTGGGAAGCATGCTGACTGGCACGCCCAAGGAGTCCTTGATGAATGCCTGACTTGGGAATTTGCAAAGATTGATGCACATCCCTGCACAATTCGAACCCTCTAGAAACCTGTAAATAGAAGAAAAATAAATATTTTATAATAATAATAATTATTATTTTTTTTTTATGGTATACCTGCATCTTTTAACATATACAGTGTTCTTTTTTCTCTTTCTTTCTCCTTTGGATTCTTTAACCTGTTGCACGTATGTAATCAAAATAAACGTATCAGATACCGTATCATGTCTTTACACTCAAAATACGTATAATTGGGTTGATAATTTTATCTAAATAGACAGGTATTTATTAACTGATAATTATTTTATTATATAAAAGAGAAAATTTAATCCATATATTTGAAGCTATTTTATTATAGATATGAAATTTCCTACCTCAGAGGGTCCAAGCAGCCATGCGAAAAATAAGGTCGTAAATGCTGCAAACATTTCCCCTGAGAAATCAAGCCGTGTCACCATAATCCTAATCTGACAAGGGTCAGAAAAATAATATAAATTATTTGAGAATTATTACAACATAGATTTAATTTGAGCCTTTACTTAACGCTCAATTAAAATTAAATTTAAATCAGATATAAATTAGATTTAAAATAATAATTATTACCATTAAGTCGGGCTAAAAATCATAAGTTTGATTGTCTATAATTAAAATTGGGCAGATTAAACTGACCATAGATATTATGATTTGGAGTGTATTTATTTCAAACTTATAATTACATAAAACATAAATTAGTTTAAAATATATGATATTAAGATAAAAATATTGCCTAAAATAGTTATTATTTATATAAAATATAGTGTATTGGCGTACTCTTTTGAAAAAAAAAATTACTATTTATCTAAAACATTAAAATTTATGTTTACAAATAAATATAAAAAATTGGGCTAGACCAGCTATTTATTTTTAACTTATGTCCACTCATAAATTTAGCTAGATTTTATTTTTTAATTATGTCTGCCAATAATATTTAATATCAATATTAATCATATCTTATAAAATTTTAGATAAGTCAGACCATATTAATCAGTTAATCTAATCTCATTCAAGTGTACTCATTTCTTTTTTAAAAAAAAATAATAAACGTTCGATCAATATCAAATGATTATACTTAAATGAAGTTAAATTAATCCCTCTTTTAGATAATTTAAATCCCTAAATACACAAGCACAAGGCTATATAAACTTGCCAAAAAAATGATTTGAGTTGGGAAAGCTTTCCGAAGAATTTCAGTGGCTACTTCACGTTGCTGCACTGCGTTCAAGTCCTGCGACAGGGCTCTACACGCTTCCAGCAAGCCATCGTAGCCTTTCCTCTTGCTTTTGATTCCTGCATACGTACATACACATAAAATTAGAGGTAGATTAAGCATTTTTAGTCGATAATTTTATTGTGTTATCTTTTTTTTTAATAAAGTAAATTAAAATGATAATATTATTGTTTTTAAAATGGTGAAAGATTAACTAATAAATAAATTTAATAAGTCTAATTAAAAATTTTCAGTTTACTCAGTTAAAAATTTCTAATTTAATTATTAATATATGGGTAAATTTTGTATAACATATATATATATATATTCAAAGAGCTTAACTTAGGTGGTAAAAATGAGTTATTGGATTTATACTCTTAAAAGCAAATTTGATTAAGGTGTGAATGAAGAAAGCTATACCTTTTGCTAATCAGATTTATTCCTCATCTATAAAATATCTGCAGTTTATTTATTTTTTTTAAAAACTTATATTTATTAAAAATTTAAACTTTGAAGCATTTATCAAAGATAGTTTAAAAGATGTTTACTTTTGCCCTTTTAGAGCACAAATTTTATATTGTGTCTAATTTATTATTTTTAAAATAAAAAATATTTTTATTCAACAAGTTATTTTTATGTATGTATGGGTATAAATAAATGAATAAGATATTATGTGAGATATAAATAAAACTTTCAGCATGTATAAATAGAGAGAAAAGAGGGGCAGAAAGGAGACGCTAAACCTGTTATAGCTTGTATGGCGTGGGAGAGATGGCTGATGGCGAGGCGATCAAACCAGTTATCATTGTAGACGGTCTGGTTGTTGCTTAATTTATGAACTTTATGACTGTCAGATGATCGGGTCATGAAATCAGAGGAAGACGATGATGTCTTCTGCCTGCCCATGAACTTGCAGAAAGAATGGATGGTCGTGTTTCGTTGCAGAAGAAGCTTCGCATCCATGGTTACGAGAGAGTTGCAGAGAGAGATGGGATAGACAGGAGGAAGAAGAAGAGGAAGAAAGGTGGAGGGGCTCTTTAGCCTCTTCACGTATATATAGTGGTGTTACATACAGGAAACGGGGGCTGCTTCTCATCCTGGGTTAGGAATTTGGGAAGATTATTTTTTTAAAAGATGAGTTAATTTTAATATTTTTAAAATATAATTATTTAATATTAATTAAATTATTATGTTATATGTTATTATAAAAAGACATATACTGCTTAGTTTTTTTTATTTTTTATTAAAAAATATTAATTTTATTTATTTAATATTAATCAGATAATTATAATTAAAAAAAAGTTGAAACAAGTTTTCTTTTAATGGGTAATGAAATATATATTTATAATTATTTGACATTGCCTGTTTTTTTTCTTCGAGCGAATTGGCGTTCACATAAAGAACTTCTGTCATTTTTCCTTCAAGGAAAATTTATAAATATATAATTCTAAAATATTCGCATTTTTTATTTTATTCTTATTTTTTAAAAAATTTTAATTAGCTACATGATTCACTTATACGGTCTCCTAAATCACGGGCAACGTCCGGATTATTTTTAAATTTTATTTTAATAATAATATTAAAAATATATTAATTATACACCAGCTTATGCTGAAATATTAAAAATAGATAATATATTGATTTTTACTATATTCTGTTTCTCTATATTAAAATTAAATAATTTTAATATAAATAAATATATAAGTAGGCATATAATCCGGCCATTCAAGCAAAAAGTCATAATCGCATTTATTCATAATTCGAATCAGATTGATTCGGACTATAGATATTAAATTTTTTTATTTTAAATTTTATATATACATTAAAAGAAACCTAAAAATATAAGATATTTTAAAATTTTAAATTTAATTAAATCAAATCAATTAAATAATCTAATTTTATACCCGATGCCAGCAATCAATGATCAACTTGTGCCGTTTATGCAACCTTAAATATGGGGTGTGTTGGCCACTTTAAGCTATCAAAAATATTATGGTCATGAATCCCATAATAGCTAGGGCTATCACATCATGTATACAGCGGGGTCCAAAAAATTAGTCATGCCTAAAAAAATATTATTATCGATATTAATATTATTATAATTTTAAGATAGCAGATAATTTTTTATACCAATTACTAATAATATTATTGATAATATTGCCATTTTTTGTTTTTTAAAAAAATAATTTTATTATATCTCTAATTATAAAGAATCGCTTAAATCAATTTTAAATGCACCATCACAATTGAACAATTTTCATACAGGTGCCCGCTCTCCATCTCCCACTGTAACCCTATAAATTAGATGCAAATATAAGCACTAAATTATTTTTAATTTAAATATTAATCAGAATAAATAATAAATATTATTATCTCTATAGATTATAATGAAATGGTGAAAATATTTTTTTTCAAGAATTAAAAATAAACAACTTATAAATTGTAATAAATTGTGTTTCATATGATTTTATAATTTATACTACATTTTAATAAATTTTGAAAAATAAAATATTTTCCTAACAGTATTGACACCACAAGCATTACTAGAAAATTCATACCACCAAGAATCAATATTTTTCTGATGCCTCATTGGAGTCAGATTGTTATATGCATTAGAGAGCCAAGAATTGTCCAATCCGACTGACGCAGGTTCAATCTCCATACGCTTTTAGTCTAGATTCTGTACAACACAACAAATATACGGTCAAAAGATTGACGAAAATCACTCTCTAATATATCCTCCAATAATTAAATTAGGAATATTTCTTAGAGGAAAAAAAGAAGAAACGATGTAAGTGCAATTGATGGTAAAAAAATGATTTTATTTGTGACATGCGCTTTGTCAAAGGCGTTTTCATTGGAGAGAAAGTATCTGTTTGAAGCATCTTAGGATTGCCTTTCCATTGGCTTTTATTTTGTTAAGCGTTGTCCTCTTTTCCTGTTGGGAAAGAGAGTTTATATAAAAGTTAGGGGCAGTTGACTTTTTTACCCAACCGCCTAAGGAACCGTCAGATAGATAAGTAGACGCCGTTCGGTCCGAGGTTCCTACTTGGAAACTGAGTCCATTGAATTAGTTAAGATAAGGAAGCCGTTTCGACCAATTAGAGTTGGTTCCGTCGTCTTTCAAGAAGTGACGGCTCGAATAAAACTGACAAGATCGTTCACCAATTTTGGGCCATATGTGATGACTAAGCCTCTATTCTATTATGGGCCAAATCCTTCGACGGACTTCTCGTCTTGGGCCGTCCGCAACTATACCATCACTAACCCATCATACCAGGATGCTTGAAGTTCAAACTTCCGGTATAATATTCGATGATAGTCATTTGTACGACCCCATACTCTTAGTCCGAAGGACTTCATAGAATGTCTAGACGAGGGCTCCTAATTTAGTGAATTTCATTTGTGCTGCCAGTAGCAACATTAATTGCAAGCTTCCTCGAGTTTCGTAACATTCTTGGAATTGCACCAATATTTATTACTAACTTCGAAAGTTTCACAAGCTGCACAGCCTATAGGGTGTTGACACGTATTGTAGTCATGATCAGATACATCTTTTTCAAATTTCCTCTCCATGTCGTCATTTCGACTCAAAACATTTTCTTTAAATAATTCAAAATCATTCATTCCCTTACTTTTTTGAATTCCTTTTGTTCCTTACTCTCTTTGAAACCCTTCATATTCTTATTCTACCTTTCTGAAATAATTCACCTTCTC
>JAOVVI020013696.1:0-11763 GCA_028571085.2 Nepenthes alata | reverse complement strand
CTTTCTTGGGCCTGCGGATCTCACAGTTTTTGTGAGTTGATTTCCTAGTTGAATTATCTGAGCCAAGTTACTGTTGAGGTATTCATCTCCTCTTAGACAAATCCTGTAGCCAATTTCACTCTTAATATAAGATCATTCATGTCTTTTTTTTGATTATTAGGATAGGTGAATTCTTATAGATTCATCTCCGAAGGAACTAGACATGAATGCATTGTTAAGTGTAATTGCATTCTCATTTGCGTATAGGAAGACATTTGCTTAAGAAAAGCATTGTTCAGCTTGTCTCATCCATTAGTAACCTTGTATAATAGTCAGTCAGCCATGGAAGGTGGTCCTGATAACCCAAAGCCAAATTGATTTGTAAATGCAAGTAAGATTGTTTTTTTAACTTAAAGTGAGACTGAGATTGAAGTAAATGCTTTTTTGTGATATTTCTTCCCCTTCATCAAATGTTCTAAATTCCTCAGAAAATATTACTGAAATGAACAAACATTACTTGATTAGCATTTTCCAAAGAAAAATATTAAATCTATTAATAAAGTTGGTACTTCTGGTTTTGAAGCAGGTCATTCAATTAAAATATTCAAAGAGGCTATTTCAATCTAAAATTAAAAAGTAACTTTGCTTTATTTTCCCCTCAAGCCATAGCTCAACATCAAAGAAATGGAATAAAATATTTATCAAGTAGCTGTAAATCCAAAGTGGTCTGATCCCTCTCCAGACTCTGGGCATTGCGGAAAATTCGTGCACTGGGCAGCTCCTTTTTATCTGCTAGACCATCTTTTGTACATGGATAAGATGTTCCTATCTCACTCATGCTTAGAGATGTCACTCATGCAGATTTCAAAACTCATATTTGATATTGTTCAGTTCAACCTTTTCTATTGGTCCTGTTTATTTCAACTGTTATCCGAACTTCTCAGTTGATTTATTTGATCCAGCTATTTCCTATAAAAAAAATATAGATTTTGACTATGGATATCGAAGTTGTATTCTTATGTGTGGGGAATATTTCAAAGTTAGGACTAATCATCTTAATCATAGACCAAAAAGATTTCAAAACTGGAACAAACTTCTTGGAGGCTAATTTTTTAAATGCTTGGTACTTATATTCCTAGAACTTCAAAATGGTATGAAGTTACTCTTATTGTAACTGGGATCTAGACAGATTTATTCTGGAAGTTGTTCCTCATCAAATTCTCGCTTCAAATATATATGAAATTATTACCAAGTCAACTGGAAAGGTGTTTTTTTGATTCAGTCCAGTAAGACGTCACTCTACTTCAATTGTTTCCAATATAAGTACTCCTAGAAATTACATTTTCTTGGAAGGACCATCATCTAGTAAACTGATTGCTACGTGAATCCATCTTCTCTGCTTATGTAACCCACCCAATATCAAATGCAATTTTAATCCGTGGTCCCAATAATCAAACTAAGAGGGGGATGGATTAGGTGGTTAATAAATTTTTAATCAACAATTTTAACATATCCAAATTTGCACATCAACCAATTTCCATTTTGTTTAGGAAGAATAATTTAAGCATGCAACTAAAACTGATGTATGAGAGTAGAGATAGAGAAGTTTGATACCATAATTTTACAGGTTTAGCCTTGCTTAGGTTTCGTCCCCAAACCAACCTTGTGAGTTTGAATCCAATATGCCCGATCTTCTTCAATGGGTGAAGATCAAACCTTACGCAAACATGATACCTTTTAGCTGGAAACTCAACACTCTAACCTAGGAGATTTCTCTTAATAGAGATGCTTTCATTCTTTTGCTCTTGTAAGAATATGATTACAATGTTCTTCTCTCAAAAAATAGAACCAAGTGAAGGAAAAGTATTTGAGCAAATCCTTCTCAATAAAGATATAAAACTTTTATGCTAAAGAGTAGAATACCGATATATTCTCAATGCTTGCTCTTTTTTAGACAAGTAAAAGTATGTCTCCGCAAGTGAGAAGAAGAAAGATTAGAAGAGGGCAAGGCACTTGTTGGATACAAGGGGCGTTCTTAACATTATAGCACGACTTTGAAAATCAGAAAGTTGTTTAAAAAAAATCTACAAAAAAATATTGGAGGATCATCATTATATCTAGTTGCATGCCACAAATGATACATAGATGTTATCATTTGAGAGATGAAATTCAAATACTAGATGTGTGGCATTTTCCCATTTATGTTATGTCAGAATCTTTTAGATGTTTTCAAAAAAGCATAATGAATACTTTACGAGTACAAAAAATATAAATTATACTTTTTGGGAAAAGCCTGGCAGGTCTTCTTTTATGTGAACGTTAAATCTAATCCAAAATCAATTTTCTACATTGAGAATTGTGCAAAACACTACATCATGGTCAGTTTTAGTACCTCCCAATGTATAATGTCCAACTTTGAAAATGTATTTTTCCCATAATGTAAATCCAAAATTTTTTGGCAATATATCCACAATAATCTTTTGATGTTTAGTTTCTACAAACCAAAAAAAAATTTCAAGATTTTTTAAGCATCATAAAAATATATGTTGCATTAAATTTGTAATATGTGCAAATTTTAAGTTCATGCCGATTGTGTGCATTTGTACAAAGAAATAATTTTTATTTAGAAAATTTTAAGTGTCAAATTTTTATTTGAATAGAAATCTGTGTCATGACCTGGAACATTAACCACAAATACAAACATGGCCAAGATCTCGAAATCGGATCGCGGTATTTGAGCATGACTTTTTGTTCCTGCTCAATCATCAATAATATGCTGGAAAAATCGACCTAATCAAAATCATGCATGACTACACCATACATCACCGAGGATGGGGCCCATTGGGCACTCACTTAAACCATGTTTGAATTTATACATGTCAACAACCGAAGTGTTCTAAATTGTATCCAAAAAATGATATTATACATCAATTCATCAAAGATAAACATTGAGACACTACAAAGCTCCATGTAAGGGTCCCTTGAAAACTCACCGATCTTGCTAAGTGATTCCAAGCATACCAATCTGAAATATGATAAATTGTAAGAATGAGTTAAAAGTTCAGCAAAATATATAATTAATATATAAATGGCAACAAATAGTTTTACCACAAATATGCAAGAGGACTAATTCAAAATCATGTGCAAAAATGCAAAAAATCAGAATTAATGGCTAATGATAAACCATACCGATTGGATCAAAACGTTGAATATCGGTCTAAGTACTTAACACTATAGATGGGGCCGTAAGCCACTTTTCAAAACTCGTGAATGAGCTGTTTACATATTATGCCATATAGTTAGAGCTATAAGATACTTTTTAAAGCTCATGAATTGGTTGTCTACGTATTATATTTTTTAGATGGGCTTAAATACAGCTTTTTGAACCTATGAATGTTAGATATAACGACCTTCGCTACAAATAATATATAGAAAATGCATTAATATATTTTGTCAATTTCTCACATAAACAAATCCTACAAAATGGATATATTTTCCATAATTTCGAATCAAATATCTTGATTCAAACTTTATTGTAGAAATTTCTCAAAATTCTTGCATAAAAATAAACATGCAAGAGGTATTCTTCAATAAACTTCAAAATTACAGAACAATCAAGACAAACTTGAGCAAATTAACTTCAAAATATGATAAATCTAAGGAACAAAGCCACTTATGTAGGCCACATATTAAAGGAAGCATAGATGAACTCATGCATGGAGTTAACAAGTAATAATCTCAAACTTACGAAGGAAACAGGAAGAAATTTCTGAATTTTCTGCAAGAAAGTGAAGAGTGAGGCTTGACATGCACTTTAATCAATTTGACAAGGATTTTTCAAGTTTAAGCTCCAAAATCACCCTCCTTTCTTCTTCCTTTGCTTCCTCCCTCTTCTTTTCTTTCCTCTTTATCTCTCTTCTCTCACCCAGCTCAGATGAAATGAGGTGAAAACTGAAGTATCCTATTTATAAAATTTAGTGCTGCCTGGGTGGCTAACTCACGCTTCACCTACAGCTTTTCTTTGCCAAAGATAATAATGCAACATGAGTGCCTGGCTTGTAGGTGACCTGCGGCCTGGCTTAGTCAAATTCAAATACCTGCAGTATGAGCACCTGACTCACTGTTCACCCACAGAAGCCAATCTGTTGAAAGAGAAACCGGCTTCTATGGACTAAATACTTAGGATTTCATGTGTCCACAATTTAATTTCAAACTTTATAGAAAGTAGTCCATAAGCAAATATAATTATCTGAAATTAGTTCTCAGGTGTTACTATATGTGTGCCTACTTTCAAACGAGAAAAATAGAGCATCGGAAATGTTTTCATTAATATATGATTAATTTTACAAAAGAATGGTGCATGCTTATAAATTCACTTGGAAAGGGAAATTTTTGAAAATCCTGTATGACTCAACAACTAACAGCCAAATGTGAAAATATTTAACGGCAGAATGAAATGCATAATATTATAGGTCAATTGGTTATTTTTTAAATTAGTTCATGTATTGTTTAACATACAATGAATGTTGGGTCAAATATAAAATTTATATACAACATGTTATAATTTGTCATAATATAAATAAGTCCAATTAGAATATATTAGATTCATTATGAATATGTTTATGATCATCATAGTTACATATAAATATTTTTATTGTCATTAAAATAATTAAAGAAATCTTGAGCTAACAAAATCTTTTTATACTTATTAAAAATTTAAGATCATTTAACTAGTTCATGTATTGTTTAATATATAATATATGTTGGGTCAAATATAAAATTTATATACAAAATGATATATTTGTCATAATATAAATAAGTCCAATTAGAATATATTTGATTCATTATGAATATGTTTATGATCAGTATAGTTACATGTAAATATGTTTATTATCATTAAAATAATTAAAGAAATCTTGAGCTAACAAAATCTTCTTATACTTCTTAAATGTTTATGATCCTTTAATTAGTTCATGTATTGTTTAACATATAATATATGCTTGGTCAAATATAAATTTTATATACAACATGATCGATTTTGTCATAATATAAATTAGTCCAATTAGAATATATTTGATTCGTTATGAATATGTTTATGATCATTATTGTTACATATAAATATTTTTATTGTCATTAAAATAATTAAAGAACTCTTGAGCTAACAAAATCTTTTTATACTTGTTAGTGTTGTGACAAAGACATAGTTACTCTTGTCAAAGATTTAAGAAGAAATTATTTCCATTAAGAAGAAATGTTTTTAAAAATACGGTTTCTATCCTTATTTGACAAACAAACTCAAGCAGTAATTAGAGAAGAATGATGAAATTGAATGATCGATCAGCTTTTCATATACCCCTTTTGCATGGTTTTCAACATAAACTAGCACTTAATAAACCCTTCATTTTTGCTTATTCAGCCATAACCAGTACCTGTAGTGTTACTGAATTATCTGAGTATTACTGATGATTAGGTAATTAATGATACTCCTTATCCTTTTTGGGAATTCAAACTCACATATCATCAACACAAAGTTCTAGCTACCCCATTCAAATTGCAATGGAAGCCATATACAACACCAATCTTACATTTTCTAGTCCAAAGACAGATTAAGAGAGAGGTCCTAGAAATTGTAAAGTTGGTATTCACTTCTCTAGAATGTTCTCAAAGACTTGGTAGTATAGAAAAATTCTCGGCTGCACTGTATTGTTTTTCTCATTATGTATTGGTATTTGAAGGATATGTGGCTGTTATGATACGCTTCAGACGGCTGTGATTGCTTATGATACACCTATGACACTGTGACACTGCTATTTAAACTAGTGGTGATACGCAAATCTGGTATTGGTGATATATGCGTTGGTGGTGGTTTCATTAAGATATTGAGGGCAAGGTCAAAGGGAGACAGAGCGCGATTGAGAAGAGGCAGTGGATACTGTGGCAATTGTGGCAGTGGATGTGGTGACATCGAACGTGTAGCTAATGGTTTATGCTTGGTTTGGACTGTGGCAGTGTAACAAAGTTTAAGTTCATCCAGAGAGAGATAGGGCATATACTGATCCAATAATAGTGGCTAAAGGTGATGACAACAATCCTCAAGTGTGAGGGTGGTGATGGCCAGATCAAGGGGAGAGGACAAGGTGAGAGGGTGGGTGGCCATGGGTGTGGAGCGGTGGCTATGTGATGGCCAAGATGTTCCATGCAGTGGTGCTGGTGGCGGTGCCATGCGGGAGCCATGGAGGTTTGAGAGGAGAGAGGAAGCGCAAAATTTTTTCCCCTACTACTTGCTGCAAGAAATTACCCTACTCTTTCTTTTTTTTTAATTGAAAAATAATTGGAAGATAAAACAAGTACAAAATGAGTAATTAACCCTAGTAGACCATTTTTGGAGGAGTTCAAAATTACTATGATGGCTCTATTGCTTTGTATATTCATTTTGCCTCTAAGTTAGTAATCCCACAGTTTCTTGATAAAAGGGAAGGAATAAGTTTTTTATTTTTCGTACTTTTGCAAGCATAAATATTATTAAGATTAAGATTCCTTTTAGTATTGAAAAAGTTTGTGATGCTGAAATGGACTCCTAATAAATAAAATAGGAAACACCCTTGATCTCATACTACTCTCTCAATATATAATCAAATGTTTTGAAATATATATAATTTTATTGCCCACACAGGGGTTACCCTAATTACCCTTAGGGTGGTGAAGGGGAAAGGTACTTTGAGATCCCAGTATTCAATTTTTGCTTTCTTGTTTGAAAAACTTAACTGGAAAACATATGAGACTTTTGTGTAAGTAGGCACTTTGAGAAAAGCTGGTGGATTTTGGTGACCACCAAACAGCCTATTCAAGTGTAATATTTGGATTTATTTGTGTAAAGACTGTTCTCAATGAGAAATTGACGTTCTACAGCCTTGGTTTCATCGACTCATGTGAAAAACACGTTTGAAATTGGCCTATATACCTTGTAACTACGTTTATTTACTACTAATTTTACAACTTTTTGTGTATATTTGATTTAATATTCAGTATCGTAGCTGGCCTTGAATTCTAAACTAGCCCTTTGTTGATGCTAAGAACTGTGGGAAGCTTTGTTACTTAGGCTTGGTTACGAATCCCAGATTGAGATATGTGTCCGAGTGGCAGACTTAGCTCTTTGCCATGCTAAATTTTCCACGGATTTGAAGAGTCCATTGTATGGCATACATTTGAACCTGGAGATTGTTTCAGCACGTTGTGTGGAGAAAAATGATAGGAAAATAGGCTTTGAACTCCTATTAAATCGTGAATGTGCTAACATTGTTGATTTTTCCATTTTTGCCAAGCATGTTAGAAAATGATGCTAATACTAACTGCTGCTACTGGAAATCTGTTTTATGTGAAGTTTTTGGGAATTTGGTGGTCAGTTCTGATGAATTAACAATTCTACTATCTTATGGTGCTTGTAAAGCTGAGTCTATCTGCTGCTTGGTGTCAAGCTGTCAACTTTTCAAACCAATGAGTAGATCTACATGGGTAAGTGCGTAACAGTTGTGCCAAGCCGCTTAATTTGCGTCTGTGTCTGTGCAACATACGCACATGCACTTCCATCGGGAGGGAAAAATCGAAGTGTTTGTGTTTTCATAGCTACAGGGGAGGAGTGTATTTGCCCGGAAGCATTTTATAAAAGGATAGATTAATAATAACGTGACATATATGATTGATTCAGGTTGGTTATGGAGAACTGAATCGAGGGTGTTCTGTAGGTGAAATATACATCTTATATATTAAAATGAAAATTTTATAAAATGGACATTGGATCTATCATACTTTATGAATTAGGATGTTGGGCAATTCAATAATAATAATAATATGCACAATTAGTAAGCAGTGCAAACTTGTGAATTATAAAATGAATGGATGAAATTATACTGAAAGACAAAATGAAAAACGTTGATATTAGTAAATATTTAGAAGTTTCATCTATATGATATAAAATGTGGAAATGACATCGAAAATGGTTTCGATACTAAAGAGTAGGCTAAGTAAAGAACCCATGAGAAAATATGAATTGGTTATGGTTTTAACAAACAAATGAAGAGGTTGACATATGAAAACATTAGGCAATGTGATAAAAATGATTTGAAATTACTCTTTATTCTCGCATATTATCACATTAAATCAAATGGAATGATGAAAGTGGATTTATATCCCACTCGGTGTTTGCATTTTATGTTATCTCTCCATTTATTCATGTATGGTTCCGCTTATATAGTAGTAATTAAGCTCCTCATAACAATTGTGATTGTGCTCATCATGTCATTTTTTGTTCCATCTTTCTGAAACAGCTATCCGGTCCGATGTGGCTGAAGATTGAGGTGGTAGTCTGAATTATGATGCCGAAGCTTTGGTATCTCTTCATCTTTCTGGTATTTCTTCATCCTTATGGCCTTATCATGAGACGATGTGCATTGGAATAATAATGTAAACTGCATTCATCTTCAGACCTTTATGCCTTTTTATTACCCCTTTTGGTTATTTTTTCCCTTTTTTTTGGTTTTATTTTAGTATTGATTTATACTAATGGGACTACAGGCAAGAGGCCAGGCAAACTTAAATTTAGATTCTGATTTGTTGGAAAATTAGTTTTTTTATTATTTAATTTTTGATATATTTTTTTTGCCAATTTATTTATGTTAAAAAAATAAATATTTTAACAAGTGAATGTTAGTTAATAGTTGTCTGTGAATCTTTGATCGTATGATAAAAATTATTGATTGACAATTTGATTGATAAATTTGTTCAACATATTCACTTGTAATAATTTAATTAATCAAAATTATTTTGTGATAATTTGTTTTAAAATTACTAAGTTATAAAAAATTTATGTATAATATAGTAGTAAATGGCATATCTGATGCCATTTTAAATTTTGCTCTATTAATTGAAATAATAACTGTTTATATATTTTATATATGTAATATGTACTTAATATTTAGTAACTAACTATTGCTTTGTTAAAAATGTGTTTAATTTATTTGAGTTAAATTTTGATGGGTCCGTCACTCATGGAGTGACCTAGATGTTGAGATCCACAGTGAAAAGGTTGCCCAAAAGTCGTAATCTAGGAGAAGTTCTTCGCAGCATAAGGTTCGAGATTGCACAGTCCAAGATCACCCACAATGCATAGGTCGGGTTCAGCAACCCGTTATAAATGACCCTATCAGGACAACCCACGATTCTTTTCCTACGTGTGGAGGAAACTTGTCATAACTGGTTAGCATAAGCATGGCAGATGTTCTGGGAATAGTCGCTCACGATTTGTACGATTTCTTCCAAAGAGGTATTTGCCATATGTGGCCACGACAGCTTGCCATAATCAGCTTACTAAATTTTCACTGAATATTCGCTGAATAGTGCATCTCTCAAATTGGTAGGAGCAGTTCAACGAATCGTGGTAAAAGCCAGTTCACACCCTTGTTATAGGTATGCACCCTTTCCTCCACGAGGGGAAACTATGAATCTAGAAAAGGGAGTTCTAAGATGCAGACAGAAAATGAAGGGAAAAAAAAAATACTATAGACTCCATTCAGGTGCCAGGCCCTCTAATCTCGAGACCAATTCTCCATCCAAGGCCTACTATTTAGAAGGCCAGCCTTTCAGTTTATTTAGGAGGCTAGCCCTTTAGTCGTTCCGGTTAATCCGCGAGGTCATGTGCACCATTTAGAAGATTAGCCTTCTAGCTCATCCAGGAGGCCTACCTTCTGGTCTATCTAGGAGGTGATCTTACCTTTTAGGGAGCCATTCTTCCAGGAGACTAGCCCACATTCCAGGGAGCCCTCTTTCTAGGAATTCGGTCATTCGGGCACACCCCTAAGTCATCCTTTAACCTGGCACACCTCGAAGTTGCCCCTCAATTAGATACATTTTTAAGCCGTTCCCGGCTGGACACACTCATACTCAAGCCCCAATCACTTGCATCCGCGCATTTTCTTAATCATTGTATCTTTCTATCATCTTGGAAAGATATTTTACTTCAACGTCGGACAATTAGATACACTTCTAAGCCGTTCCCGGCCGGACACACTCATACTCAATCCCCAATCACTTGCATCCGCGCATTTTCTTAATCATTGTATCTTTCTATAATTTTGGAAAGATATTTTACTTTAACTTCGGAAAATATATTAGAAAGTGAGTCTTGTCAATCCTCCGACCTCTTATTTTTAATTGTGTTATGTAGGGTCCATGTTTGTAGAGATAGAGATTGGATCAACTCCAGCTCGACTCAATGCGAAAGATCGAATAGTTTCCTAACTCGTATAACAATCTAAATCATCAAATTTAATAAATAATTGAGCAAAATTTAAATATTATTTTATTATTATAAAATTAATTATCTGAATTTAAATTTATTAATATATAATATTTTATGACATTCATTAAACAATTTAAAAAAATGATTATAATTTTTTACTTACTGAATAATCAATTAGGATTTTCTCTCACCTCTATGTGACTTTGGGGTGAGATCAGGGCCCTCTCAAAGGAACTTGGAGATTTTACTTTAGACTGTTAGATTAAAAAAAAATTAACAGTTTAAATGTAAATATTTAATAAAGTTTTATAATTAGTTATTTTCATTAAATTTTTTATAATGTTGGATTTAATATTTGATGGATCTTAATATTATAAAAAAATTAAAAATATAATTATTTTTAATAATTTTTAATTTTTAAATTTTAATCATTAAACTTTAAATTGTAACATTAAGAATACCCTTGTCCTATGTGGGTAATTGCTAATCATTTTTGGTCCTAAATCTTTAAAATTTTGTAACATTTAATTTTTTAATTTATATTTATAATGTTATAATTTTTGTGTATTGAATTAATGTAAAAAATAATTATATAATAAAAAATATAAAATAAAATTGAATAATAAAAAAAATTAAGGTTTGTATCTGATGGGTACTAAAGACGTGCTTATGCGCATTTTAGGCAGAAACTCTGCCTAAAGGGAGCAAGATGGGGTGTTCATGCTTGATCTGGACGGAATATGCTGTGCCTAAAATACAGACGAATGGCGCTCGTATGTGTATATGCCCCAAGCATGGCACATGATGCGGTCTCTTTTGAAATATTATTGCATATATGCTAGTTTGTACTGAACATTTGAAAATTTTATTTATTTTTATTGATCATTTGAATGTTCATGTTTGAGTTTTTATAAAATATCGTGAAATATTTAAGTGTTTAATATTATATTTTATTTTTATATAAATATTTGATGGAAATTTTACTTTGTGAAATATATATAATAATTTTATTTTTTTCTTAATTTGAAAAAAATTTAAATATGTAATGTTTGATGTAGAATTTTTTAAATTTTTTACTTGACAAATAAGAATCACTCTATTATGAATAGATTATATTTGAATATATTTTAATATATTATGTATACTTAAAAATATATCTACCATCCACAAGTGAGAACAGAATGTGCTCAATCCCATTCATAAGGTGGGTGTATTAGGTAGCCCTTAAATATTAGGTGTGCTAAAGGGACCTGCTATCTTAAAGAAACTGAGCCTACTAGCCGAACGGTTTTGACATCAAAGCAAACCAAAGACTTCAGGAAGAGCAAGCATGGTCTGCAAGAGAGTCCTTACGCATCCCAGCTAGGAGGCTGGAGTGTCCAAAAGTCGACTCCTAAAGCCTCGATGCTGGCAGGATGAAGATACCCAGTTGGGAAACCATGCACCCATACACCAAATAGACCCCTGCAATCCCAGTAAGCCCTGTCATA
>JAOVVI020013695.1:0-11763 GCA_028571085.2 Nepenthes alata | reverse complement strand
TTATTCAAGGGTCTCTCTCTGTCTTGAATTTCTCTTCCAAAAACAATCAGACCCATTGGTTCATTCTCCCTCTTAAAACACTCATATCTTTGCATTTTTCTCAACTTTTGAAATTGCAGCCGATGAAGCTTGCACTAGAAACCTAAAAGACAATAAGAGTTCAGTTTCTCTTCAAACCTTCTTCAAAAACTTGCAATAGTTACGTGGAGTTGAATATTAATCCGTGCCCTACATTGAAAAGTTGGAGGCAAAATCTTCATCTTATAAGTTTAGGGACTCTCCCCCCATAGGACGTCCTTTTAGGGTGGGTTCTCCCCCTAAACTTGTGCACGCATCAACAATGATAAGTGTCCCACATTGAAAAGCTGGAGGCAAAATCTCAAACTTATAAATTTAGGGGGCTCTCCTTCCCATAGGACGTCCTTTTCGGATGGGTTCTCCCCCTGAACTTGTGTACGTATCAATGGTGCTTTCAATAAGACCGGTCCGAAGAGGACTACCTGCGGAGGGTTCTAATCAAAAAGGGTTATCGAAGAGGGCTAACGGAGGAGGGGCTGACTTGCTGCCGATATATTGGGGCGGAGTGAAGCGTCGTAAAGTGAAAGTTGCAAAGTGAAAACTGCCAAGTGAAGTGCTGTAATGTGCAGCCGTTGAGGTCTGTAGCTGTCGAACGGGGGAGGAATAATACGTGTCTCACATTGGGAAGCTAGAGGCAAAACCTCCAACTTATAAGTTTAGAGGGCTCTCCCCCCCAAAGGACGTCCTTTTGGGATGAGTTCTCCCCCTGAACTTGTGCACACATCAAATATTCACCCAAGCCCTAAATTGCTCCTTATCATAACCACATGATGCTCATACACCATAAACATGATAGAGAGGAAGGAAGGTTGGTTGGGTGCAAATCGGCAGGAAGGAGAGAGGGCTGCCGATGAATTGTAGGAAGGAGGACGATAGAAAAAAATATCGGCTGATATACATCAATATCGGACCTCCGACATCAATGTTTTCCAACATTGTGATAATATCACAATATATTTCTGTATCACTAATATATAACGATATATCAATTGATATTTAAAATATTGGCCGGTATATTTAATATTTGGCTAATGTGACCTTATCAGCTTACTATTCTTAAATTTTTTTATATAATATATTCAATATCGATATATATTATCTGATATTGATGCTGATATCGATATTGATGTTTTTATCTATTAACACAGTTATCTTTCAACTGCATGAATGATTTGCTAGGTTTACCAAAATTGAGAATATAGATTTACAAGGAAAAAAAATCAGAATAAGGTTTGATTCAGTTGGACTAATCTTCAGTCTATGCTTACTGTGAGCAAGTGATATCTGACGTTGTTTGGAAGATAGAAGGCTATACCAAATTTTAAGTGCTTTGCAGATAAGGGGCTATTCTTTATTTTGGGTGATATTTGATGTAGTTTCAAAGGATAAAGGGCTTTTAGTTGTTTTGGGTGATTAGTAATAGATGTTTCATCCACAATGAACTTGCATTATTGTGTCTTGTTGGGTATTTCTTTTCTTTCAGGTGAATGATATGTTATTTAAAGAGGAATGACAATCGAAATTGAAATTGTATGGATAAGATTTCATTTACCAACATATGCAAGTTCGGTATTCATTTAAAACTAATGAATTGGGTCAGATCAAGTGCACTGTGGCTAAAGATATGTAAATAGTAAAAAAAAAAAAAAAGCAGAATAGATTTGCAAGATTTTGTGTAGTTCTGAATTTTTTTTTTTTTTTTTTTGTATAACCCCCCAAAAAAATCCCCAGAAAGGGGGGAGGGGGAGTGAGAGAGAGAGCAACATTATGATCAAAGTGTACTTTTTGTAAGTAGAATATTTGCGTTATCTACATCTCTAAAAAGGGACGGAGGGAAGCAATATCATTGAGAAAGTAGAACCAGACTAACTAAATTGACTGACAAGGAAACATCAGGGAAGCATATTCGGTTTTAGCTAAATTAATATAAGACAACTAAAAGGGAACCAGACATGCATGCACGGATAAATACAAGCAAAATGCCATACACCACATCCTCCTCCATATGTAGGTGTATAACAGCAAATGTACTTTTTATAATGCCTAACGCAAAACTTACACATTATATAAGTTCTATAAAAATAGATGCATTACAAAACAATGCCATCACTGTTATACCACTAAGAATATAGGATGATATGGTATATGGTAATTTTTTTGGTTAAATTTATAGAAAGTAAATTGATCCAAAGAAATAGCAGCTTTAAAACTTCTCAATTTCTTGGAGGCCAGTTATTCTCAGAATATTTTTACTACATAATAATGTACTGCTTTTACAATGAAAGAATTTACTACAGGCAATTCATACACGAGCATATTTGCTTAAAGGATTGACAGCACTTTGCAAAGATGTTTGGTTTCCAAAGATCTTGACAGGTCTGATTCAGTTGAACTAATCTTCAGTCTATTGCTTACCGTGAGCAAGTGATATCTGGCATTGTTTGGAAGATAAAAGGCTATTCCACATTTTAAGTGCTTCGCAGATAAAGGGCTATTCTTTATTTTGGGTGATATTTGATGGAGTTTCAAAGGTTAAAGGGCTATTAATTGTTTTGGGTAATTAGTAATAGATGTTTAATCCATAATGAACTTGCATTATTGTATCTTGTTGGGTATTTCTTTTCTTTCAGGTGAATGATATGTTATTTAAAGAGGAATGACAATAAAAATTGAAATTGTATGGTTAAGACTTCATTTACCAACATATAAAACTTCGATATTCATTTAAAACTAATGTACTGGGTCAGATCAAGTGCACTGTGGCTAAAGATGTGTAAATAGTAAATACATATCTATTACACACGACAGAACATATTACACAACCCCATCATGAATATTTGTGCTCTTCATTTAATTTGAAGGGAGTACCATATGAATTGAAGTTCAAGGCCAGAAAAGTGTAGAGCTACGAGAAAATTCTTCGCATAATTAATCACAGATTGTCAATTATTAGAAGAATCATGGATCATGTATGTAGAGTAGTATGAATGCTGGATTTAGTATTATATCCCAGTAATTTGTAAGGAATATGTATATCACACTCAGTGACTCTAAAGTAAACAATTTTGTTTCATTTCAATATTGTTCCTCAGGCAACTATTCCATAATTGTTGCCAAATATCAAGTCACCAAGGGACCAGAAATGATTTGTAAGGTAGTTGATTGAAAGACGTCAGTGATAAAATCTATCTATATTAAAGCATCAAAGGGCATGATTAACACAACCACAGGAATCCATTTGAATAGTTTTCCTAAGTTTCCAAGTATATACATGCATGAAAATCATTTAATCTGAACGTTTCCCAGAAAACAAGATGATTTCCAATGAAGATAAACACAATCACAAGAATCCTTTTGAATAGGTTTCCTAATTTTCCAATTATATGCATGGATGAAAATCATTTTAATCTGAACGTTTCCCAGAAAAAAGATGATTTAACATGAAAGATTAAAACTGGAAATCCACGACAGGGAACAACTACTGCAGCTAAACAAGTCCTTGACTCTTTTACAAAGGTGGATGGATGGATGGACCCACACAAGAAAAGATGGATGGATGGACAGGTCACATAAGGGTGTCCATTAGGTTTCACCCAAAATATTTCCCTTTTTATTAATAGGCACCAAAATCATAGATGAAATATTGGCCAATATATTTCGTTATCGACCCATCCCATTACTAGTATTTTGCAATACCGCAACAAAATCACAATATGTAGCCGTATTGGCCTATATTTTTCCCCAATTCATTTTCTTCTACTTCGCAGAAAAAAAAAATTGTCTGATGAGGCAACAATTGATAGTGATATTTTCACCCATAACCAAAATATAGCACCAAACACACACACACACACACACACAAAAGCTCAAAATCAAAACCATCTCACTCTTATTTATATACAAGCAATCAACAATATCAAACATGGGAAAAAGGAATTCCCAATGGTTCACAGAATCTAATCGGTCAAAAGTGGAGATAAACTCAAGGAAAAAAATGAACAAGTACCTTCATCCTCCTGCTCCACAGCATCTCCCTCATCCTCGGATGATGTCCAGCCACCGGACCTTGAAGTATTTTTCCTACTACACGAAGCTACATCACTTAAGGCATTCCATAGTGCATCGGCTTGTGCAGTGTCAACAACAGTTTCCTCAAAGCTACCGTGTATCGGAGATAAAGATCCTAAAAATTTCAGGAGGATTCAGCTTATAAACCTTATGACCGATGATTCTGAAGAAGAGAAGGATTGATGAATTTAAATTTTATTTCAAACTATTCTCTGAAACACCTATAGATGCAAATATGGCCTGATATTACACATATTAGCTCATAAGTATTGGTATCGAGCCCCTATGCTAATATTTTTCGACACTACGATAATATCGTCATTACGATAATATCGTCATATGTTGTCATATTAGTGATATATTATAATATATCGACAAATACCACTCTATCAGCTTACAATTCTCAATTTTTTTTTCCTTTTATATATCTGAAACTAATACGTTTTGTCCAATAGATCTGAAACCTAAATAGCCGCGAGGTATGTAATCAACACTGATATCGATATTTTCATCCATCTGATGCATATATGCTTGGCCATGAGAAGTACTACAGGGCACATAAAGTTTATACAATGAATAAACAACACAACATGAATAACCACAAATGAGGATTAATAGTTTCAATGGCATACCATCATCGTCCATCATGGGGTGATAGGGTGTCTTTGGTTCATTGATCTTCTGCCTTACAGGTTTATTTCTCTCAATTTCTCCTAAGTTAGCTTCATCCCACCTTACACATCCCCTGTTCCTAATAAAAAATACATATACAACAAAAAAGCTTATAAAGTTAAATACCATTGACAGTACAGATCACACAGGAAAAAATACACTTATCTTGTGAATCCAACAAAAAACAAACAACTCAATCAATGTGCATCTTGAATGCAAAAATTAGACATGAATACAACAAAAGACAAAAATATGAAACTGATGTTGTGTTTGTTGATTAAAAAAGAAAAAAACATTTGCATTTCACTAAAACAGGAAATTTTGCAAGGAAAATTTGGAGTTACATTATATCATCAATCTGAAGAGTTTATCTCGCTTCACTATGGGGATAACATATCCATCATCTACGTCGAGGTTTGGTATTATTGTTTTGTTTATATATGAAATTGTGACATTTGGTAACAGCCCTTCCACAATCAGTGTTGACATGGTAGATTTTGTGATGGTTGTAGATTGTCTGCTGTCTTCAATTTTGTCAATGGATTTACCATATGTTAATAATCACTTGAATAAAAGTAATAATCTAGTTTTATCAGTTAAATTGTTTTTCAATTGAAATAAGAAGTATATTTTTTGCATATGAAAGGAACCAAGTGTTTCAAATCACAAATAGTTTCAACCCCTTAGTAAAATTGCAGAAGCAGTAAAAATACAAATATTCAATACACATAAAGAATATTTAAATCTAGATGATATAACCAATAAATAGCATATAGAATAGAGTAGTAAGTAATAAAGATACAATTTTTTGTGACAAAGAGAAACCTCGATAACTACGGCCATCGAGTAAAACCCTATAGGTTTCAACGACCAGGGAAGATATGCACTATAAAAATTAACTTACAGATCGGATAGTACAGACGCGTTAACCTAGCCGACTTACTCCCGTCTTATGATCCCTACCAAGAAACTCCTTAAATTTGCCTACGATAACGGAACCGGATGCCTTCCGGTTTTCAAATCAATCTTCCCTCACGAACCGCCAAATCTCCGTACACCACTGGAGCCCAATTTTCACGCCACCGACGTCGCCAACGAAGGTTAACAGGCAGGACAAAGTGCAAAAAGTAAAGTTCATAGTGGTGGGAAAATTTTATCGAGAAAGCACAATTGTAGAAACTAAGTTTTCTCAAGTGGAGAAATTAATAGGCATGAAAAAGTAGATTTTGCACAGAAACAGCCGTCCAAATCTCGAGCAAGAAATCATGGGTAAATGAAATAAGACGGCTATATATAAAGAGGCCCAAAAATCTAGGTCAAAAATATAACCGTTGGTGAAATAAATGTCATGGCGCTCGAGTGCAGCTCAAGCACATGGCAGGCGAGGTTAGGGTTTCATGGGATACATCCAGTGGAGCTCAAGCGTGGATCGAGCGAGCTTCGAGAACTGGGTCTACTGCAGCACTTAAACGTGGGTCGAGCAAGCAGCTGGCGTAGGCTTACTGGAAACAGGGCTTGAGCTCACCGCGGGTGTGCAGCAAGCGAAATCTCTCGTGAAAGGTGCTTGGGCGCAGGTCAGGCGCACGGCAGGCATGGAATTGGGCATAGCGCTTCAGCAAATAGCAAGCGATACTCTGATGCAAATCATCAGAATGATACAACTTTCGCCGACTATAGACCCGATCGGTCACGGAATATGCCAACATATAAATAAGCCTAATAGAATATATATCACCCAAAAGCTTGATTTTGTTTAGTCAATTTTTGTCTTTAAGTTTGTTGTTTTTGAAACATATAAATGTCAAACCTATTGGTGGGAAGCCAATTACACATTAGTTACTGTAGGGAATCCCAATACATATATTATCCAATACATTCAAACAACACAAATAGTGAAATTTGTTCAAAAATGGAATCACTTACTTCATTTTTCAGGCTGGTGATCCGCTTGAAATGCAGAAGGCATGCAGAGCAGTCTACAATTCTCTAAACACAGAAATATCAATTCAATTCAAATAACATATGGCACATCTATTGCTTTGAGGCCTAGAGTCGATAGTAGTAACAATAGTAAATTCTGAAACCGAAGCCCATAATCTAGCTTACTTGTTTGAACGAGAAAAGAGAAAACGTTCGTAATTAACGATAATTAGTCATGTAACATGTCTATAATCGCTAAATTAGGCTACATTATTTCATGACAGAACCATTGCTATCATCTGCAATACGCAAAACTGCAAGGGTAAAAATTCGTTGAAATAGCCTTCGACCCATAATAAATCAAACACGATGGATCCCCAAATTCTTCAACAGAATTGAAAAGGGAGACTTCTAAAATCAATGGTTACATTTTCCCAACTGACAACTTCTCTGAGATAGAAGAAAAATATAGTTCACCTAGAAGATGTGAAAGTGAATTTGTCAAAAACGGAACACAACAGAGTTTAGTAATTAGGGTTTCCAGAAACCATCATTTTGCAAATTACACCTCCATTTAACCAAATAGACGGCTTCTACATTAAAATTGGATCATAGGTTCAGATTCAAACCATATCGACATCAAAATGAAAGAAATTTCTGATTCGAAGTGATCAACATACCTGAACAGAAACGTCCTCCGCGACCGGAAATATAGAGAATCGAGAAATGCAACGAGAAATATAGATACACCATAAATAAATAAATATATATATATATATAATCGGGACACGGACGCCATTGTCCGTCCTAACATACTTTGTGGTCAACTATGTAAATAAGAGATTATACATTGCTTGGACATTCGTGTACAAAAGTGATTAATAAAATTAGTTACATTATGTTTACTATTTTAACGTTACTAATTATATTTTAATAGATTTAATATTGATACATTATAGATTTGAGTTGCTGATGGATTACAGTGCCACTTCATCTTCAGGTCGAATTGATACGAATCTGGTCTTTATTCTCTATGGCCTAAATCCTACACACCACAACTAAAAAAATAAAAAGTCAGAGAATTTGCGAAACTAATTCCCCGAGTTATCCTCTGATATTTAAATCAATAATCTTTCTCCAAAGATGAAAAGATGCGGGAGGAGGGGGGTATGCGTGATAATGCAAGATGTGGGTTTTTGAGTTTGATTCAGAGGTTGTGCTCGGCGTGGAGCAGCTTTGTCGTGGTGATAAGCTCGTGGGGAGCAGCTTCAGTATCGAGGGAGCAAGAATTGGAGGAGTTATTAAGGGGCTCCCAGATTGAGAGTGGTCACTTGAGAGCTTTTGAATATGGGTGTTTGCGAGCAAGTCTGAGCGGCAATGTCTGCGTGTCCTATAGAGTTTGTCTCTAGGATTTTTTATAACCCTTAGGCAAACTCAATCTTACTTGAGCACCAAAGTTGGCGACCAACTAACCGTAAGTTTGACAGGTTGGCACGGGGATCGCAAGCGTTGATTAGGGCAAACATGATCAATTAAGATGATCCTTTCCTTCTTTGAGGAGATGTTGGATGTGGTAGATATTGGAGTTGTCATCATGTGAGATTCGCTGAATTGAAGGTTCGCTAAGAGTAATTCGCTAAGTTGGAGTTGCCATTCCAAGAGAAATCACAATCAGGAGTAATATTCGGGGTGTTGGGTTAGCTAAGACAAGCAATCTCCAACTCGTAGAAAGAGCTTTGTGGGCCGGCCAGATTGGGCCGAGACCGACTTGGGCCGTTCGGCCGGTTAGGGATCTATTTTAGGTCAATGGGAACGTTGACTGGCCCTTGGGCCTATGAGTCAGATGCCTTTTAGGTCTACTGCTAAGTCCATGTATTTTCGTGTTGGGTCGGCCCATTCCTACTATCCCAATCACTAGCCCCCATGTCGGGGGTTTGAATTTTCAACCCCCAACATGTTCATGGATAGGACGTGACGTACCTTGTTAAACCCTTTTGCTCCTTCCTTAGACAGTCCTTAGGTTCCCTGCTTTACTGTTTCTAACGTGATTTTTCTACACCCGTGATTTCTAAAAATTTGCTGGCATAGGGAATCTCTGGTATTTAGTGGTCCGTTGATTTTTGGCATGCTATAAATTACAGGCTCGTTGTGCCTCTTACCTTACATCCTGCTTTTATTAGTGAAGTGGCTTGGGAATCCAAAATCGCCATGAAGCCTAAGTTGCCGGCTATCGGGATCTCCTGGAGCTCGTCTCTAATATTTGAAGGCGTCATCTTGGGACACCCTAAAGGTCTGCTTTGGTCACCCTTTTTCGCGAGGGAAACCACTTTGGTCACCCCTTTTCGGGTCAATTCCATAGCCATACCTACCGCTATTTTTTTAGTGGGGTGAGGCATTCCTATCGCTGCGCCTTTGCCTTGGGCGGCGGATTGCCTTCAGAACAGGCTACTGCTCGAGCTCCTTGAGAACTGCTGTCTTCGTGAGCCACGTCCCGCTACTGGTAGGGTTGGCAGCGTGTTCCTGGTTCGAGGCCATTTCCTACCTATTCCAGGGTGAGGCTTTCCTTACACTTTGACCCTGCTTGGACAGCGGCTTTTCTTCGTGGCTAGCCTTTGTTTTGACTCGTCACGAACTGTTGTCCTCACCGGTCATGCCTTGCTATCTGTTGGATGTACATTAATCACTTGCTTGGGGTCCCCTAGTTGCTTGCCTGTCTAGGAGTTTCGTTGCAGTTAAGTTTCATTTATCCCCTTTCTTTGTTGTCTTTCTCTTTATTGTACGCTAGCTTCTAGAAGCTTAGTACTTTGTACAAGGAGATTAATAAATAGAACTAATAATTATTTTTTCCCACATTGTCTTCGTCTTCAGTTTTCTAGATGACTCCTTTTTTTTGTTGATGCCGGACTGGATTGCACATTCGTCAGTATGGCCAAAAGCCGGACTAGGTTGAGGGCATGCCAGTCTAGTCTGGAGTTGGAATGCTGCCAGTTAGTCTTGAAGTCGGATTGGATTGCTGACCAATTGGGCAGACCAAACGCCGAACTAGGTTATTGACCAGTCAAATCGACTGGACGCCGAATTGGGCCGCTGATTAATCACACAAGCCGTATACCGATCTGGATTGTTGACCAGTCAAGCCGGCTGGAAGTCAGACTGGATCGTTGACCAGTCAAACTGGCTCAAAGTCGGATTGGGTCGCTGATCAGTCAGGAAGGCCGAAGTCGTGCTAGATTGCTGATCGGTCAAATCGGCAGGATTCTGGAGTGGATCATTGGTTCGCCAGTCCAGTTCTAAGTTCATTATATTCGCTCGGTGCCAAATTGATGTCCTCAAGAAGTGGAGTGCAGTGGCCTGGGAGGTTGCATCGCTCTAACTTCTGACCCCTTCCCGTCTTGCCATGTATCCACCACTTACAGGGCAACAAGTTCTCATTAATGGCACCGGACGATTGACGTGCCTTGACGTCCTCCACCACTGACACGTGTCAGGTCGTTATGTGTGCGTCTTTTTCAGGTGTCGTTTATGGCTTCGAACAACCACCTATATACAGCAACGCTTCGCCTTTTTCTCCCACTGTACTTCTTCTCAAGTCATTTTTCCTTTCGTTTTTTCGTATCTACTACCTTCTTGTCCCCATGGCTCCCGGAGTTGATTCGATTTTCTTCGTTCTTACCACCACCTACATCGAGGCACTGTATCTGTAGTATGACATTCCGTCTGTGATTTTGTTTGCGGTACTAGAAGAGTACGATAGGGCCTGCTCTCCTCCAGATGGGCCCAACACCGTTTATGAGACACACCTACAGAGCGGCCTTCGCTTCCCCCTCTGAGGGGAGTTACACAAGATCCTGGTAGCTCTGAGAGTCCCGATCACAAGATTCCATGCGAATGCCATCAGGTATCTGTACTCCCTTTGTATATTCCTTCGTCACCAGGGGAGGGCATAAAATGTGATGGCTGTAAAGGTTATCTTTCGGTTTTGCCAAAACAGAGATTAGATCTCACTGCCTCCTAGGGATCTACACATAAGCAGGGTGATCCCCAATCCTGTCAAGAATTGGAAGGACGGATTCTTATTTTTCAAGGTCACTTCCACTTAGGCCCTCTCCAATGAATGGGGAAACGTGCCGGCGGCCTTTACTAGTAAGGCATCACGCGAGGAGGTGGAGTTTGTCAAATTGCTGATGGAATTGGTTCGGGTGAGTATGGGCGACTTGAAGAAGGACTGTCTCCTGTTCGTTGAGGCACTTTCACTAGCCCGGTGGGGTCTTCCCTTGGAGGGTATGGGATCTAATGCTCCTTCACCTGCTCAACCCAAGAGGAAGGTTGGGACCCTGTATATCACGGATCCGTCTGAGAGTCCGTCTCAATGACAGACTGCATCATCTCCGGGCTATTTGTCATCTTCCGCCACTCAAGGCCTACTGATGGTGGAGCAGATGCAGGGCCCAGGCGAGTCATCTCGGTGACCGGTCCTCGACGCACCCTCAGATGTTGGCACCACTGAGGCTGGTGCTGGAGCAGCTGTGACCAATGGGCCCCCTACTCCTGTTGTAGGCGTATCAGGCAAGCCCAAGTGGGGGGCCGACTGGGCCAACTTGCACACTGACCCGGCCCGACAGGAGGCCCAACAAGAGTCCCAATAGACAGTCCACCAGGAGGCCCAACAGGCAGTCTGTCAGGAGGTCTAGCCGAATATCCCTCCGATTATTTCTTCTTTGTCAGAGTAGACGGTGCCTGACTTTTCATGCGGGTTAGTTGGAGACAGTCTCGGTGTGGCCCACCCAGTGGAGGGCCAGCCAGGGGCAATATTGAGGAAGCGGCAACAATGGAGGCATCTCGACTTGAGGCTTCTGCGTAGGATCGACCCCGGACGAAGCGAGCATCCACTCAGGCATCTTCATCCAGGGTGCCCCTCAGCACGGCGGCTGTTGTACTACCTTTCATACAAGCAAGTCTCTGAGAGCTTTTCACTTTATTTGAATGGCTAGGCTTTACCTCTTTCTCTTACTATGTTTGTAGAAC
>JAOVVI020013694.1:0-11763 GCA_028571085.2 Nepenthes alata | reverse complement strand
ATTAAATAGACAATAATAGCTACTGAATGATAGGCATTAAAGGCTAAACAGTTGTGAAGTTTAAACAAGGATTGGATTTTAATCAATGTAACACCTCAATTAATCAATTTTGCAAGTTCCAAAAAGACGTATTGATTAACATCATGACTATAAATACATCAATTTTCTCCGGTCAAAACAGGAGCCAAGTGGAGCAAGAAAGCAAGTACGAAGCTATTATCTGAATACACTTATATCCACCCATCTGATATCATAGGACCCAATCTTCTAATTTAATCAATTTCTCTTTTTCTAAATCATCCCCAATCATTCTAAATTTTTCATTCATATAGAAAGATTTTTTATTTGATCGTCAGAAAATATATCAAAAAGCAAGTCCCGTGTCCTTTTACTTTTTATTAATTATTATAGCATGCAAAAACCAAATTAAATTATATGAAGATCTAACTTGGCACAATCAAGCCATAATCTAAATTCTAAGTATATATCAGGTCCAATTTTGATAAAAAAATAACATTTATATAACTAAAGAATAAATTATCATCATAAAACATTACCTGTTATATATCATGAATAATAATAGATGGTTTTTCTGAATAATGATGGGTAATATCTTTGCCTGAATTGAATGATATTTTATTAAATTGTTCTAATATTCAAGTGGCCATTTGAAAATAGTGCAGCCAATACTTGATATATAAAACTCTATAACTTTCATTAAAGAGAAATAATGATAAAAAGAGAGAAATTAATTTCAAGATCTTATAAAACAGACTATAAATATGGATTTAGATATTTTGTTAATAATTATTTTCACATTATTGAATTACAAAATACAAGATAATTTGACATTTTGCAAGATCATTTGAATCTCATAAAGTCCTACAATAAAAAAGTGTCCTCGACTGAAATAAAACTGTCCACAACTTAAAGTGGCTGTCGGTAACAATGCCCTCTCATCAGTGTGGACACAAGCATGTCAATTCAGGGTACGGCATGCAAGACTTCAAACATATCCAACTAAAGTTATTGCCAAATTTTCTCTTCTTGATTTAATGAGCACAGAGGAAGAACAAGCAACTGATATGGTCTATCAGAGATGACAGCTGCAACATCCATCATGGCTTCAGCTAATTAAAGCCTCACTCCTGTCGGCTACCATGGGTAAAAGCCAAATGCCGCTCTCCTGTCAGTGCCGGTAAGTCAGCATGATGCCTTCGGACGGCCGGTGTGTCCGCTTGCACGAAGGGAGTTGATCAGGCGAAGTGTAGCCAGCAGAAACGTATTGTCATTCACACTTGGTGTTGATTCTGACAGAAACTGGTTCAGAACAGTACGGACAATTTCCAAAGAGGAAATCATATGACCTGCAATACCAGCATTTGATGAGGGCAATGCATGGAGGAATCGAGAGGCGTGATGACAGCGTAAGAACTGATACAAGATCCATGGAAATCAGGAGAGTGATCAGTTGATAACATAGTTGCAAGATCAGCAATGCCATTGTGTTTAACCAGCGGGCATAAATAAACATCTCAAACATGGACTTAGCCTACAACAACAACAAAAAGAGTCGGGCATGTGAATCTATTTTTATCATTATGTTCAATTAAACGTAAAATCTTTTGAGAATATAATTAGTTTTAATCACCTTTGAGCTACTCACTGTATAATTTCTAAATATATAACCAGAACTAACTCACAATTTTGTAAATAATCTATGCTATTTACCAGAGAAACGTAATCTACAATGTAAAATTCTAAAAAAACTGAAATTTACTTGCTTTCAGTCCCATTCTTTTAGGAGCTTACAGGTTGCCCCAACCCCAAAGAAAAGGTCAAAGGTATGCAGCCAAAGCAATTTATACCATTATTCTCACCTTTTCTTCACCCAACATAAATGAAGAGTAGTCTTAAAAATAGGTATAAAGGCAATGGAAAGTAAATGAGGTCTTGTCTCATGATTGCCTTGAATTTTGGTTCTTTAAACATTATCACCATAGAATAAGAACTCATATAGTCCTTCGAATATGAACTTGAACTAGAAAGTGGTTACTCAGTGCTTCTATAGTTCTCCTGCCTAGTTTTGAGAAGGAAATCTACCTTGGCATACAACAATGGATCAATCCATGGATGAAAATCGTCTGATAATTAAAATATATATTGATATATATCGGTATCAAACGATCTTTATATTGAAAAGATATTGGTGGCATATTGCAATATATTGGTCGATACATTTAACATAAATAAGGTTTTTTTTTTTTTTTTTTGCTTGACATTGCTTTTGAAAACTTAAATCCATAAATTTTAATATACCTAAAATTCTAAATTTTCTAATAAAACTAAATCCAAATGTTTTATAGATGTATAAAATATGTAATATCAAAAGTTCGGGCACTTGTCAATAACATAGAAGTAATTAATTAAAAGTTTTTAAATAAGTAAATAAATTATCAAAGATTGTTAAATTTTAGTATAATACCCACTTCTATTATGAGCACGAGAAAAAAAAGGGTTCATGACATCTAATATTAATACGTATTGCACGATATGGCCAATAACGATATAACTGTAACTAATACTAATATATTAATCCATGAATGAGTCTAGATAAACTGGAGTGGGGACACCAAAATAATAGTAGAATAACAAGTTTCAAATCCTTTATAACCCATGCTGATACAACTCTTACTGTATTATTAAAAAGAGCATAAAAATGGAAAATTGTCACGTCGTACCGCCTAGTTGTTGTGATGGACTGCAACCATTCCCCAACACATATGCTATGAAAAGCCCTACCACAATTAGCATTCTCACATGTGTAGTCAGTTCCGCAGCCACTCTTGTCTCCAAATCCTTCATCACCATTAGCACAAAAACTTGATGCAAATTTTAACTAGAAAGCATCCAAAAGCCATATACAGAAATTGATCATTACCAGTGGGGAGAAACTGAGCGTAACAAATTCCACACTCAAATTTCTGATCATCTCTTTCAGCATCACAAGGTCCTGGAAGTCGCATTTCCAGTATAATTGCAAGGTTTACTGAAAGAGGTTGGTCCTTTGACCTACTCATTTCCATGAAGTGACCATAATAATTTCAGAAAAGAGAAGATAGCAGGTAATATTAAGCAAAGATAATCAGAAGAAAAGAGGGGGAAATGTGTTCCTTAAGGAAAAAGAATGAACCAAATTAATTACCAGCAGTAAAACCCTGTTTTCCTATCCATAACATTAATGTGGGTGGATATTAAGCAGAACAATAAAGTCTTTTCTGCAACACAACACCATTTTCTTTGACGAAGATGCTGAGTTTCCTATGCAAAAAGGATGTCTCTTTGAAGAGGAAATTCAATTGACAGGTCAATCGAAGATTTTGAGAAGGCAGGCAATCAGTGCTTCCATGCACTACTTTTTATATTGTATTTTTCTTTTCTATACAAGTAGCGAAGTTAGGAGAAATTCCAGATCAACAATAATGGAAGGAAAGCAAACAAATGGAAGGAAAAGGCAGCACTCAACTTGAGAAAGGAGCCAACTTTCTAACTCTCGTAAGCCAAGGCTAACAGGTAAGTTTTTTCTCCCCTTTTCTCTCATTACATCCTCCTATTGATAGTAATTCTACTACTAACTAGAAATTAATTATGATTGTTTGCAACAAAAATTAAGAGACCGAAGAAGAAGAATATTTGAGCTTTATTCTGTTATCAGCTATGGCCTTCCATTCTGTTATCAACCATGGCTATGTAGTCCCTTCTCACATTCAAGGCATGTGCTGAAATGAAGGGCTTCAATGTCCTTTAATTTGGACAGCGAGATGCTTCTACTACAAGCTTCTAGATTCTTTAAATGAGAGGCCTCACGTACTTTTCATGCGACACAATGGGTGGCTAAGATGCCTCCCAATCTGGACAGTTGAGATACTTCCACGACTAGCTTTCTAGATTTCTCCAGACAAAGGACCGTCGGCGCCTCGTCATGTCTCATCATTCCTCTATCAACCCTTTACTTCTTTCTCTTTTCTTTAACCTTCTTCACCTTCTGCGTATAAATCTCTCTTTTTTTATTTATATTTTTTTTAAAACAAAATACATGCGAACATGACAACTGCATAACCTGTCCATGGTCTGAAGATGGACAATGAAAAATCAACCTTCATTCAACAAAGCAACAAAAGTTTGTCTATGTATACAACTTCCAGCACAATAGAAAGGAATCTAAACCAAGCCGAGAAAACTCAAAACATGAGGAACTTCACCATGCACAATCAATTTTCATTTCCTATGTGTTTTGGAAGAGTCCAGGAATCACCATTTTTTGTTGTTTCTTCTCCACTTGTTCCTGAACGAGTTAACTAGATGATCTGAACCCATGAAACGGCACCTGAAAGAGAACTTAATGGAAACAAGCAAGAAGTTGCAGCAAAGAAACACATTGAGATCGAATCTTATGATCTGAATCTGAGCCCATGAAATAGCACCTGAAAGATAACTTAATGGAAACATGCGAGAAGTGGCAGCAAAGAAACACATTGAGATCGAATCTTACTCTGGCAAAGATCTTGGATCATTGGCATCAATATATAATATTAGACAACAATCGTTTCCTGGAAACAGAGACACCTAAATGATAATGGATGGGGGAAAAAGTGGGAGAGAACTAACCATGTAGGCAGAATAAAGAAGCAGCTAACCAATGTTGATTTGTCTATATGAATTTGCATGAGATTGCTGTTCCAGACCCACAACTGAAAGACATTTGTCAATGTTTTCCAAAGAATCCCAGAAACCCTGAAGCTTCTCCAGGTGCTGGTTTCAGCAGTTAACAACCTTTTAATGAAAGTGAGAAACCAGGTAAAAGCCTTCCATACTCTGTGAAATGATCAAATTCAAGAGGAAGAAGCACCTCGGAGAATTGCCGTAAAACATCTTTCAATCGAGAGTTTGTGGACCATTTTAAATTAAATATGTGTGGTACATCCTGAAGAAGTATACAACTATTAGTCATGCAAATAAAAGAACTACAGAATATGGAAAGAGAAAGGAGACTAACTGCTGCAATCGAAGGGGGGCAACTGGGATAGGATTTATCCAGTCGAATCTCAAGTATATGTCCTCGTTTTTTCTTATCCCTGTGGGCAAAGAGAAGGAAAAATGAGTCATAGGGCAGATAAATCATGCTTAAACAATTTAGGCAAAATAAAGATAAAAGGATAACTGTAAGGCTACAATGAGCCCAACTAAACTGTGGAAGCCAACATAAAAGTAGCAAAAACAAACTGACAGAAACATTATGATCTCAAACTACAAATAAATAGTTGCTGATCTTATAATCCTGAAGCTGCTCTCCTCCAGTAACCAAACTACATCCTCCTAAAAGATAGTACAACATTTATCTATGAAGCTGTTAGTTTCTACATTAAAAAAATCCTTCGCTCTTACCTACAACTAATAGCATACTAATAGCACTTTTATTGGACAACAATGGAGTGGGTCCCACAAATATAATGCTCAACCAATCTCACAAAATTTTTACATCTCCTTCAACGAGCATTTCTTTATAGATCTGCAAATATAAAACTTAGATCCTTCTCAAGAAACTAAATTCCACTCCTGAAAGTTGACACTGACAGACTTAAAGAGAATGTAAGTGGAATATGCCCAAAATTATTATTGTTAACCATGCACACAACAATTGCAGAGTAGAGGAGGAAGGAAACTCAAAGATCAATTTCTGGAAGAAGCATAAAGAGAAGGTCATTCCTGCCAGATAAGGAAAAAGTTAATAATTTATGATCTCATGCAAGAGAGTCTTACATGATGCGGAAGCTAAGGCATGAAAGGTCATCACTCAACCATATCAGACGCTCCCACCCACACTCTTCAATCTGCAAATGGTTCAATGAAAGAGTAACAAAATCTTATTCAGCTGATATCAAGGTCACACAACTTACTCCAGGATTCATTGCATGCACATGGAAACCCTGACAAGCAGCATATTATAGAGTTTCATTTTTTTTTTCTGTTTGCAAATTTGATCCAGCCAAGGCAGGTTCTAGCTCACACTTGCAAGAGCATCAAACCCCAGGCCCGCAGGGAAAGAGGTTCCCACCCAGGCAGAAATTCAATGTGTACAAGACACTTAGATTGCATGGTTACACCTAAGGAACCGGAGAGGTATATTCATTTCTTTTCTTCAGACACTTCATATATGATATATTTTACATCAGTAAATGTGCATAAGGATAAATTTAAAAAAAAGGTGGGCTGGGGTACAAAAGTTCGGTCATTACAGGTTTTATGAAGTGTTAGAAGTATGAGGTTTCGCAATAAGGAAAATAATGGCAAAGAAATATTGACACATCTGAAAAAATATTACAATAGCAAGTTTTACAACCAAATATTTGTCAAAATCATTAACAAATGTATTATCTTTGCAATCTGATCATCCCAAATGGCTTGGTGTGGTCTTGGAGGTTCACCCCCTTGGCTGTCTTTTCTACTAATGCAATTGGTGTTATTAGCGGGGCCGCAGACTAGGTTGATTTAAGGGAAAGGTTTGGTTTGGAGGGTAAGAAGTATGTTTCAGGTTGTAATTCTGGAAAAAACAAAAAATTGAACAAAGTTTTGGACAGTTCCAAAACAACCAGGTTATAGTTGAAGAAGAGATTTGAAAGTTAATGATCAAAACAGATAATGCTATCAACAAATTTACGGGGTTGTCCTTCTTGGGTAATGAAATTTTTTGAAAATATCATAACAACAACTTTGGAGAATTTCAGAAGAATAGTTGCTAGGGCAAGGCTACAAAGTGTGGAATGAATGATAGGGAACTTAGAGGGCTTTAATGAAATGTAAATTATGGAATGGATTGATGTATATTACTGGTTTGTTGTTTTAGCTTTTTGTGGTGTACTTTAATGGCCTTTTGGTTGCTTTTCTCAAATGAGGGTGGATTCTTATTTTTATTTTTGTATTTGGGTGACACCCACCTTTGTGTCTTTTTGGAATATAGGTATTTACAATTGTAATTCTTACTGATCAAAAACAACTTTTAGCCTTTTATGTTTGGTGCCAGCGAGTTACGTAATTCACCATTGAAAATTGTTCTCAATTTGTAAGACTTCTTACTCTCTAAGGCCATTTCTATTAGGCCAAAAGGCATGTAAATCAATCGAACGAAACCAGGTATTGATAAGAAAGTGCCATGGATCTTCAAAGCTTCCAAGGAATGCTTCTTCTTTTCCTCGATGTGATTCCAAACTAATGATAAGTTTTCTATTTGAGTCCAGGACTTTATTGGTTACAATCAATCCCAATAAGCTTTAAATGTTCCAATCAAGTCCATCTATAATTCAAGCATTATTTGGGCACAATCTTTTTAAAGGAATATTAGAAAAAATTTGCCTACTGGACTTGATTCAGAAATTTGAAAAATAGCAAATCTTATTGTAGTGGGCCAAGCATTTCAAGTAGAAATAGGACAACCACCAAAGCAATGCACTAAAGAAAACAGCTTACCCTGCCTTAAACTACCATCTACTGCCTAAAATGGGCAAATGTTGCATAAGTGTTCAAAATGCTGCCCAAAACAAGCTTCTTACATGATCTTGATGTGAGAAAATAAGAGCAAAGATCAATGCACACAACATGCAGGGACAGGACCACAGAGAAAGATACTGGACGCTCAAGAAGGTATAGTATAAGCACCTCAGAGTACACCAAGCGGTTAAAAGAAGATGTTGCTGCCTGATCCGAACATCTAGCCTGGGTCATTTCCTACAAGAGACAAGGAATAGTGAAGGATAAGAGCAGTACAAAATGTTAAATTCACTGAGAACAAAAGCACAGACGAAGTTTGTTTTGTCATAACCTCGGCACGAGCAGGTAACAATAATAATGACATCAAATATAAAAATTATTCAAAGATAATCACGATCCAATAATCAAAACAGAATCAGATACGACCTACTAACACCATAAACAACATAATCAATAATAATCGCGTTAGTCACAAGACTAGCTAAGCTATCCTTATCCGGCCTCAAAATATTATTGCACCTGCTTAATCCATAATTCACTATGAGGAAAAACATCTAATTAAAATATCAAATATAATAGTGGAAAACCGTATAAAAGTTCAATAGGTACACTGAATCTAAAATCCAAACTGCAAAATTTGAAAACATAAACGTTGTACAGTACATAAAATCTAAACAACACAATACTATAAATACAAACTTAACAGAATGCCTTTAACAATTTTCAGTCAAAATCTTACAAGAATCCACCACTCACTAATCTCAAAGGATTTAAAAATATTTACAAACATGAAACTAATACTCAACAAAACATATGTATACATGATATACAAATATATATAAATAAAACAGATTTAAAGACAGAAAATCATAGATTACATGTGGAAGTTCAAAATGTCCCATTGTATTAAATATGTTTCAAATCATAATTTTTTACAAATTGTTCAGTATATATAAATATATATATATATACAAATATTCAAAACATACAAAAATGTACGTATATGTAAACCAAAACATGTAATGGGTCTCTAAAATTATGAAATCCAAAGGACCGAATAGAAAACATTCAAAAACTTCAGAAGACCATGACATGTAAAAACATATAATTAAAGACCGGTGACTTATACATTGATTAATCAAATGGCAACTTTGAAGAACAGGCTACTCATAGTTTTGGTAGCTCTAGACAAATACACTACTATTTGAAACCTATAGGTACGTTTTCTACATTGCCCTATAGATAGGGTTAAGCGCTACTTTCTTTTTTTCACCCATGAATGATAAGTACATTCAAGTGATCCAAACTATAAATTTCTCATTCTGTCAAATAGTAGATTCTACAACACATATACAAAACTTTTTTCCAAACCTAGGAAAAGTACATCTCTATCCATATCACAAAGCGTAGTCATCGTCAAAAATTTATATAAAAATGGCATGTAAGATCAAATATTTAAATATTTTATGATTTTTTTTACAATATTTCATTATAGGTATACAATCCTTCAAAAGTGTTCGATGAAATAAATGAAATCTCCAAATGTTTGGTAAAACCCGGCAAAATCTCGAAATGTTTAGTAAAATAAGCAGGCATGCAAAAATATTCAAAAAACGTGTGCAAAAGGATAGCATATTTGTACATTTAAACAAAAATAAAAAACAAATCTACAGATTTCAACAATAGACCAATGAATGGACTTGTATATATTTGCCTTAATTCAAAGATTTACCACAATTGACGTTGAATAGCCTCGAAATCTCTTTCCTTCTCATTCTTTCTCTTCTTTATCCTCTTCTTCCCTTTTTTTCTTTTTCCTGCCTCTTCTTTCCCACTAAAATGATCAAATTAGGTGAAGAGAGACTTAAATATCCAAATCCGCATACGAGCCCCGGTCAAGTGCGCATCAGGTTCCATGCCAACCACATGCATGCACAAGCGTTACATCAGGTGCATCCCATTCTGCTCAAATCACAAATGAGTGCTCCATATGCACCCTTTAAATGTGAACATTCTACCTAAAATATGGACGAGACTGCTGCAAGCGCTTATCAGGCGTTAAACCTGATTCCTAAAATTCAATTTTTTTAAAAACTTTTATTATATAATTAATTTTCATATTAATCTAGTGTATAAAAATTATGATATCATAAATATAAATTAAAAATTTGGGTGTTAGATTACTCTTATCAAATTATCCACATTCAAACCACAGCATATGAAACGTTAGTCCTCACACTGCAATCTAATGTCCAGTCACACATTACGTCAGTTTCATTTTGATGTAAAATCAAAGTACAGCATATGCTTGTTTGACAATGGCAACAATGCGGACATGGCGATTACTTCAACTATGAATTGCATTTCATTGTGAACTATTCTTAATTCTATCTCCACAAAATAAACACTGCATTTTAAGATTAGCAACAACCAGTAGCCAATTAATTTCATTGACGTATCCACCAGCACCCAAAAAAGAAAGTCGTACAAGCAATACAACACCAAAGAAAACTTCCTTTTCGACACAGTTATTTCATCAGTCGTCATCCATAAACACGATTTCCTTCAAGAATCCAGAAGTTAAAAAGAAAAAGCAGAGAAAATATTGTGGCGAAAAATCAGTACATAATCATGTTTTCAAGTGAAATGTTAGAATGTAAAGCTCACCAAGCGGAGATCCATGCTGCCGCTTCCGACAGATGTGGAGATATTGATTCAGCTTCCCTGTCTCTCTCGCTCGCCTTCTCCTTTTCTTTCAGCCTCCTCTACTAGGGAAAAGGGTTCGGCTACGTTCTGTTTGCATTTGGGCCAATGAATATTATCCATTGGGCCTCATTCAAATCATCCTTAATCCCTACACCTATCTGTTTACCAATCCCCACTGTCCGATGGGTAGTGGTAGAAATGGAAGCAACATGATAGAATCCTGTCATATTTTATTTTAATATTTTAAATAATTAAAATTATAAATTATATAATTATTATGTAATTTGTAGTGATAAAATTGGAGTAAAAAAGAAAGAGAGAGTCCTATTTGTTAGGCTTAAAATAATTATTTTGTGAGTTTTACACTTCATGGGGCGGATTCTCTAAAGGTCACATGATGTTTTAGGATTGCTTGAGCGAAACTGTTTACTGAAAATCGAAAACTTATAAGGAGTAACTTTGTAAGACAGATGCAAACTTTTCATTCAAGCATTAGTATTAGGATTTTCAGTAGGTATCTGTAAGAGAAATACGAGAAGGGTATGTAAACGCTAAAATTATGTGAATATATAGCAAGATAGCTGCTTAAATGGCTATGCAAAATATAAAAGGGCACATTCAAATTTTTGTGGCATTTGAATTTATTTTGACACAAAAAGAGTACCGTACAAAGAGAGGAAAGAGAGAAGAAGAGGTCGATATCCGACTAAGATTTGACTCGAGGTTTATTTTTCGTCAAGATTTGATATATTATTCTAGTCTTTTTTTTATAATATATTACTATTTGGTTACTCTTTTTTGTGTATCTTCTTTAATGAATTATTAAGTGTGTTAAAATTTTATTTAACCGGTTATTTACTTAAGTTATAGTGATACAATTTTTAAATAGTTTATATTTATAATCAGATACTGTTATAGTAGATTATCTCAGAAATTTTTTCATGATTTTTGATTTTATTGGGAAAAATTTTTTAGATGAAATATTTTTTGTGTAACTTGTGTATGTTTAGTTATATAATTTTATTTATTATATTCTCATGATATTTAATAGTTAATGATTGAAAGAAATTTAGAGGTTTGTTATTATGTTTATATATTATTCATGCGGAATCCTAACACTAATATTATAGCCAATAATAACAAGTTGAACATCGATAAATGTTGTATAAACATGCCCAACATAAAAAGGATCTTTTATGCCCAACATATATTATAACCAATATTAGTTTGATGTGTTAAGAGAAATATTCAGACAATATATTCAATTAATATAATATTTTATATTTATTTTTATATGACCCGTCATTAGTGTCAAAGTAAATAAGAGTGACTGATTACATAGGGGTAACCAATTGGGATGATAGATTTTGTTCACGGAAGCCGAGGAGAGTTTATAGAGATGGCGGAATATTTTAGATACGTGGAAAATTGATCTTTCCTTAGTTTAGCAATATGGCTAGGATTGAACTAACTTAAACTTAGTGTAAATGAGTTTACATATATATTTATTTG